>LOEQ01009261.1:13931-28439 GCA_001685075.1 Bramus lutescens
GAAGAGCAGGCAATGCTCTTAACCACTGAGCCATCTCTCCAGCCCCTCCCAGAATCTTTAAATTTTTTGTTTATTATTTTGTGTGTTTGGGTGTTTTGCCTGCATGCATGTCTTTGCAATACATTCGTGCAGCGCTGGCGGAAGCCAGAAGGCTTCGGATCCCCAGGGACTGGAGTTACAGCTGGTTGTGAACCATCATGTGGGTTCTGGAGATCAAGCCTGGGTCCTTTGGAAGAAAAGTCTGTGCTCTTAACCCCTGAACTATCTCCCCAGCCCCATCCACCCTGTGCTTGCTTTGGGCTTCCAGCTAAAAGCTCCTGTGTCTGGAAGCTATTGTAGTTTGGATGTCAATTATCCCCTGAAAAGCTCAGAGTCAGAGGTTTATTGCTCTAGACCCTTAAAGGCTTATGGCCCAGAACTTAATGAACCAACACCTAGCACCTAACTTACAGCTCTAGAACTTTGGCTGTTTGGTTCCTAAAGCCTTCATCTTAGTAGTTATCTACTGGGACTTGTAGTCCTTGCAAGCAACAGCTCCCACTACCAGCTCCTTAAAACTTGTCTCTATAGTCCTCTATAGTCCCAGAGTCCTTGCCACCTCTCTCGCCTTCTTAATTCTTCCACTGTCCTTCTTTCTTATAGACTCTGACATTCATTCCTCTGTAAACTCTCTAGTCACTTCTAAGGGAACAATAAGAAACAGCAACCCACCCGTACAGAGTTTGTGCTACTGCATATATGTATATGAACCTGATATATATATAGGTATATAGATATAGATATGCTATATATACAAACCCTGCTATATATATGAAAGGTTCATACACATACACACATGCACATATACCCCTACTATGTCATTACACTTCACTTAGAGGCAAGTTAATTCTCCCTTAGTTTGGTATTGAATCAAAGGAGGAAGGCCACAATCTGACTCAAATGGAAAGTATTCATGGGACATAACATGAAAAAAATCTCCCCAGACCTGCAGCTCTGCCCTCCAGTCCTCAGAATGCATTCCAGCTGGGATGCATTCAGAGGCCTCTTAGAATATTTCAAAGCACTTGTGGGGTCAGTGGAAAGGGAACCCTTGAAGGTGCCTCTTTCCCACCAAGTGAATTCTGCTGATGCTTGCTTTTCAGTTTGTCTGGGAGCTGCACTGTTTGTTCTAACTGAGGTGGGGAAGGCAAGGGATGCCTGGAGAGGGGGAGGTGAACATGCTCTGAGCTCATTGCAGAGAAAAAAAACATCCAAAGCTGGGTGAAGGTAACTATGTCGTCAAAGGGAAGCTAACATAGAGATGGCTGCCTTTAAAGGTCCTCCCACTACTCGAAGTGAAGGTGGAGGAATTTTACAAGTGTTTTCCAACACTTGCTTGTGTTGTGTCTTTTCAAGCGGACTGAGGATGGCTTCTGTAGGGATTCAACCTCTAGAGGCTAGCAGAAGGAGTAGACGTCACTCTCTTCATTTTCCTAGATCCTAGTGAGAGAATCAGTAAGACTTTCAGAAAGATACCAAGGAGATGTGGGTCCAGCCTCTAGTCTCATTAGTCTAGAAACAGCTGGGTAGGCTCTCAGGACTCTCCTTGCTTCCTCTGAAGGAGAGTTTGAAGTGTTTTTCAAATTCCTTTTTTAAATCATACCATAAAGAGTTGGGGGGCTTTTTCCCCTTAAATATGAGTCCTATTACACTATATTGCACGTAAGAGTTTAATACCACAGGGACACTGTCTGTCCATTCTCGTGCTGTGACCACCATTTGTAAAGCATTGTCAGGATCTAAAATGTTCTCACACTATGCAAATCAGCCCCCACCCCCACCAGGGGTGATGATGCCACTGTCCTGAAATCAGGAAGGAAGGTTCTTTTCACACTTTAAAGGGACTTTTTATTTGGAACCTATAAATCAATTGCTGTTATTAATTAAATGTGGACATATTCTTCCTTTATTCATTGACGTGGGACAGGAAAGGAAAGGAGGGAGGGAGGACATATTGACAGAATTCCTAAGACTTCCCAAACCCTTACATAATCATTGTCTCACTTACGCTCCCATGTCTGGAAGATGAGACTGTGCCATTTTACAGGTTATGTGTTTGCCCAGATTACAAAATAGAAGTGGGTTGTTCCTGTTTCTCTAGTTTTAAAAACGCACATTATTTCTTTTGGCAACTTCTCTGGTACCCCAGGTTCCTGGGTAAGTGTGGCCCAGCAAGAGGTGTTTATAGTTGGTACCATAATGTGGTCAGGATGGGGCTAGGGCCAACCCCTCACCATAGTGAATTTGATACCTGAAATTCCCCTGCTGGGAGGAAGTGACCAAACGTTTATAGCTTGAAAATGTCTTTCTCAAAATGGTAATGAATCAAAACCCTGTGTTCATTTCTATCAATTTCTCTACTTCCCTTTCTAGTTGCGGACTTGACTTCTAGGGGGTTTCCATTACCCATAACACTATAAGTATTTTTATTGAGCTCCTGCTCTTATTCATTTCTAGTAACCCTTGGGATGGCTCTATAATTTTATTAAAGAATTTTGATGCTTTGCTTCCTCCTAGTCATTTACTATTTTAAATAATACTGTAATGAACATCGCCATGCACAGATCCTTTCATCTTCTTTTGGAATATTTATTTCCCCAGGATAAGTTTCTGACAGTCAGGAGCTAAAGCCAAAGGATATGGACATTTTTAAGGTTCTTGGAAAAGTTACCCATGCTCCAAGTTGTTCTTGAGAAGGCTATATATAGTTCTGTGTTCAAACTACCCAAAGTATATAGAAAAATTACCACAAAAATTTACTGTTGTGTTAGGAGGGGCAGTGTCATGGTTGCTCGCTTGTGTTTTTTGGTAGCTTGTAGACATTTTATGTAATTTTAGAAGCCAAGATTGTCTTTGCAGATGCCCTCTGGAGCTGCCATTACTTCTCTCCAAAATGAAAGTAACCATCTTCTGGTGACTTCTAGGACTCCCTCCTCCACGAGGTCTCAGTCTCCTGCCAAAAAGCCAGACAACTCTGAATTTGACCTGGCAACCAATATTTCCAATCTCAAAAGATGAAATTTATGTCGAAGTTGAGAGGAGGTCCATGCAGAAAGTAAGTGATCAGCAGAACATCAAGGTGCCAGGGAACCTGACCTCGGTGCTGCTGAACAACCTAAACCCCAGGGAGCAGTACATTGTCCGAGCTAGGGTCAACACCAAGGCCCAGGGGGAGTGGAGTGAAGATCTCATCGCCTGGACCCTTAGCGACAGTAAGTAATGGGTGCTGCCCCTGCCTCATCCAGCAACATCTGCCTACTGTCATTTGAACTTGACTTCTAGCACGAGTCCTTAGAGGTGATAAGGGCATTCATTATGTGAATGAAGGCTAATTAGCATTCATGGAATCATCTTAATGTCCTTTAGTATTTATTATACTGGAAGGTCCACTGGGATTTGGGCAAGACCATGCTACAATCTGTCTGTCCTTGCTATGGACTTGTTGATTAG
Organism: Bramus lutescens; assembly: GCA_001685075.1. NCBI lineage: Eukaryota > Metazoa > Chordata > Mammalia > Rodentia > Cricetidae > Bramus > Bramus lutescens. The sequence goes on from LOEQ01009261.1 coordinate 17,421, forward strand.
TAACAAGAATATCAGCAGCAATAATAAAGTTCTCTAGGGCTTTAACAGCTATAGGATAATTTTTGAGGATTTTCATTATTATATATCTTTATATACATGAATGCTGACTCACGATGAATGAGTCTTCCCCAATTTTGTAAACAAAATAATTCTCTTTGGAATTTTTTTTATAACATACTTTTATCCGAGTTAAAAAATATTTATGAGAGCAATAAAAATCTCTATAGTCCAAGCTTTTCTGTATTTATATTGGTTATTTGAAACCCCAAGGTTCTTTGTAATATTGAAACTTCTTTGACTTTGGACAACAAGTCTAACTTTATTCATGGAATGAGGACTATGTCTTTGCAATCTGAAGCCTTGGAAAAATGGCCAAGAGCCACCTGGTGGATATCTCACCTGCCACGTAGTCCTCACTAACCCCAAAGTCAAGGCTGTCTGCTTCAGCTGGTTCTCTTTGCTCAGGAACATGTAGGAGAAACAGTTCCATATTTCCTCAGTAATACCTTCTTATACTGGCGACTCATGAAAGTCTGCACGGTTTAGGGATTATTCGTTATTGCCCTAGCTAGAGTTTCTGCTGTAGTGATAAAACACCACAACCAAAAGCAGCTTTGGTGGAAAGGGTTTATTTGACTTACACACCCTATGTTGCAGTCTACCAAGGGAAACCAAAGCAGGAATTTGAGGCAGGAATGAAAGCAGAGGCCATGGAGAAACAGTACTTATTTCTGGGCTTGCTCAACCTCTTTCTTAGACACCTCAGGGGCTCAGAGGTGCCCCTGCTCAGGTGTGTGGCCCCACCCACAATGGGCTGGGCCTTCACAAAGCAGCAGTAATTATAGGTCAACCTTTTGGAAGCATTTCCTCAATTGTGGTTCCCTTTTCTCAGATAGATCTAGCTTGTGTCAGTTGAAAAAACAAACAACCAGAACAAGCATTCACATTATATATATATATATATATATATATATGTATGGAGANGTATGGAGATACATTCTATATATTTAATTGTGTGAAAGTTAGAAGTTATAGAATAGTATAAAGACTAACATGACATAGAGAATGAACAACTGTCATACTTTGTCAGATGTACTTATTTATTTATTATTTTTCTCTGCTCCCCTTCCTTCCTCTACTCCCCCCTTCTACCCTCCCCCATGGTCCCCATGCTCCCAATTTACTCAGGAGATTTTGTCTTTTTCTACCATCATCCTGATTTCCGCAGTAGCTGCATAGGTTCCCCCAGTAGATAAGAGTTGCTCTTTCTCTACATCCCCACCAGAACTTATCATTTCTTTTCTTGATGGCGGCCATTCTGCTAACTGGGTAAGGTGGGATCCCAACACAGGTTTAAACTGCATTTCCCTGATGCATGAAGCCCTGCATCCCATCCCCAGCACTGAACAAACTGGGTGTGATGGTGAATGCCTGAATTCCATAACTCAGCCCAGGAGGAAGAGGCAGAAGGATCAGTAGATCTGAACATGTTTTCAAATATTCACTGGCCATTTGAGTTTATTCTTTTGAGAAGTGTCTGCTCATCTCATTAGCCTCTTTACCAACTGTGTATCTGAAGTTTCCTGCTCATTTGTTATCCAACCTGCCAATTAGGTATTTGAGGTTTTCTTAATGTTTAATGTTTTGAATTCTTTATAAATTGTGAAAATTGGTTAATTGTCAGATGTGTGACTGGCAAAGATTTTCTCCCATTTCTTAACCTGTCTCTGTGTCCCACAGATTGCTTCCTTTGCTCCACAGAAGGTTTTTTTTTTAAATCAACTTTTAGGCTGTTTTCTATGCTATTAGGATCCTTTTAAGAAAGCCCTTACCAGTGTCTATATCTTGAAGTTTCTCCCTGTTTTGCTGTAGCAGTTTGAGAGTTTCAGGCCTCAGATAGTCTTTAATAACCATTTTGAAATGATTTTTGCACAGGGTGAGACATAGGAATTCAGCTTCATATTTGTATATCTGGATGTCTAGTTTTTGTGTCATCATTTGCTGAAGAGGCTGTCTTGTTTCCAGTGTGTCTTCTATGACTTTGTCAAAAGTTAGGTAGTTGTAGGTACGTGGCTTTATATGTGAGTTCTCTGTTCTAGTTAATTCATCCACGTTTCTATTTTTGGTGGCAGTACTGCGTGACTGTGGCTCTGTGACTATTTGGGGGTTTTGTGCTTTTATATAAATGTAGGGATTTTCCATAGTTCTGTGATAAATGTTATCAGACTCTTTCAAAGGATTGTGTGGCATCTGTAGACAGCTTTGGTTGATACAGCCATTTTCACAGTGCTAATCTGTGAATATGGGAGGTCTTTTGAATTTGTAGCCTTGTCAACTTCTTTGGTGTTTGAAAGTTTGCATTGTAGAGGTCTTTCACCTCTTGGTTAGGTTTATTCCTAGATTATTTATTTGAAGCTACCACGAGTGGAATTTTTTTTCTTGGCGAGTTGACTATTGGTGAGTAGGAAATAATGAGTTTTGTTGTTGTTTTGAGACAGAATTTCATGTATTACAGGTTGCCTTGTACTTACTATAAAGCTGAAGATGTCTTTGTTCTACTGATCCTTCTGCCTCTTCCTCCTGGGCTGAGTTATGGAATTCAGGCATTCACCATCACACTCAGTTTGTGCAGTGCTGGGGATGGGATGCAGGGCTTCATGCATGCTAGGTGAGCTCTCTGTCAACTGAGCTACAGTCCCAGTTCCTGGCTTGTTTGGTTTGTGTGTTTATTTTGTATCTTGCTACTTGTTAGAAAGTGGTTGTCTGTTTCTTTTTGGAATCTTTAGGCCACTTTAAGTAGAAGATCATGCTGTTTACAAATGGGGATCGTTTAATTTTTAGATTCCTATTTATAACCTCCATTCTTTCATTCTATTGTTGTTTTTGCCATTGATGTGTGTTTCTTGGAGACCACAGACAGTTGGATCTTGTCTTTTAATTCATTAAGGAGCTCTGACTCTGTTCAATTAGAGAATTAATACCACTTAGAGTTTTGGCTATTGAGATTTGCTAAAACTTGTAACTTAGTCAAGTGTTCTTCTGGCTGGATTCTTGTTCACTCTTTTCTCTCTTCTCAATTCATATTAGTGGTTTCCTGGTATACAGTGTTGGACATGATGGATTCCTTCTTGTTTCTCTTTGATTCAGCTTTTCTTCCCATGAAACTTATTATTTCCGTGCTCTCAGTTGAGGATATCTTCTTTCCTCTTCTGTACACAGTATTCATTTAAGTATCTTTTGCAGCGCTGTCTTGGTAGTTACAAACTGCCCTAGTGTGTACTTGTCTTGAAATGTCTGTCCTTATTTTGTTTTCAGTTTTTGTAGATACCTTTGCTGGATAGAATAATTCCAGTTGGCAGTTCTTTACTTTCAGGGACTTCTGGGGCTTCTGCTGAGAGTTCTCATGATGTCTTTGTAAATGGATAAGAGAAGTGGATTAGAGATTTTTCTCTAACAGCTTTTAGCATTCTTTTTTGTCCTTTTGGCATGTCAAGTGTAATGTGCTGTGGAAAGATTCTTTTATAAATGGCTCTTGTGCTTGTATATCTATTTCTTTCCTAGATTTGAGGCAATTTCTACTCAAATTTTATGAATTACATGTCTTCATGCCTTTGGTTTTTAATTTCAGCTTTTTCTACTCTATGGATCCCTACTTAGGTGTGAACTTTCAATTTCACTCCAAGGTTTTTAATGTTGCAGTCATGCTCATTTATTTTGTTTATGTGTGAGTACACACACACACACACACACACACACACAGGTGCAAGTAGCTGTGCATGTGTAAGAACTCAGAGAGGAAAACTGGGTCTTCTGCTCTTTCACTCTCTGCCTTATTCCTTTAGGAAAGGGTCTCCTACTGAGCTGGAGTTAGGCTGGTGGCCGCAAGCCCCAGTGATCTTCATGTCTTTCCTGGTCCATAGCACTGTGCTACATTCAAGAGCATGGTTACACCTGGCTTTTGGCATGGGTGCTAGGATCTAAATTTAGTTTTTCTTGTTCACATAGCAAATGCTTTTGTCATCTCTCTAGTCTGATTTTTTTTTCTAAAGTTGATATTTGAACATAATATTTTCTTCACTCTTCTTCCATCCCTGATATTCTTCTGTCTGCTTGGTCTAATTGTTGGTAATCCTTCTCACTGTGGGGTTTTTTAATTAGCTGAGCTTTTAATTCCTGAAAGTCCTGCCCGTCTTGCTTTTTATGTTGAATTCCTATCCTGCACTGCTGATGTTTCCTCCCAGATTGCTGATTTTCTCAACCATTTTGAGATTTTTGGTTGTGAGTTGGTCTTCCCACTTCCTTCACCTCTTTACTTGTGTCCTCTTTGAGGTCACTGGTTATTTTTACAAGTAAATTTTGAATTCTTTATCCAATACTTTACCCATTCAAGTGTTTTTGAATTCAGCATAGCAACATTATGATTGAAGAATTCCTGTCGCCTTTCTTTTCTAGGTTTCTTGTTACTGTTACAACTTATTTATCTAGTGGTTGGGATGCCTCTTCTCAATTTATATGGGATTCTTTCAGTGAGCAGTAACCCTCAGAAGAGAGAAAAACAACTACTTGTAATATCAGCAGTGCTAAACTGGACAGGGATAGATATGCACCTTAGATCAACTCAAGGCCACTCATACCATCCAACAGACAGACAGTGACCCTAGGACAGAGAATGGCAAAACTCCCTAAGAGCGTACTACATATTCAGAGTTATGTAAATTTAGTGTAAATGTAGAAATAGTAAATTAATGATATAAAGGGAGAGGCCAGTGAAAGGGAAAGTAGAGAAACAGTTAAATAAACAAAGGCCAAGGAAGAATAGAAAAGGAAGCATAAAGTTATGAAGGCAGCATGGAAAGAGAAAGACATAAACATATTTTAGGGGTGGAAGAGATGGAACGTCTGATCGTGTGCTTGTTTGAAAATGTGAGCTCAGAGCCCTAGCATCCAGGAAAAGCTGGGTGTGGCGGGCTGCATCGGTAATCCTAACACTGGGGAGGTAGAGGGAAGAGGATCCCTTGACTTCACTGGTGGGTGATTCTATCTCAAAACTTAAGGAAGACACCAGATGCCACACAGTCATCTGCACACCCCACACAAATACATACACACATATTTTTAATTGAAAGATTGCCCAATAATGAAAACTTCATGAGCAAAATTAGATAAATTTAAGAAAGGAAACAACGATGAAAGCATAAAAGCCCTGAAGAATCAAAGTCAGACATTACTAAAAGTATAGTGAAATAAATAGACACAAAGGGCAAAAGGAAAACAAAAAAAGAAGAGTTTGCTTAATAATAAAAACTAAATAATAAACAAAACCAGAAGGATGTACAAAAAGGTTAATTTAAAAGGAAGATGGGAAGTTTGAAATCACCTCCTCTCTTTTATCCAGACTCTTTCATCCCTGTATTACACAGAGGTAGCTTCCAATCTGCCATTTTACTCAGGAGTCTTTAGCATGCCGTTTACCAATTTCTTTTAACACTTATGTTATCCTTTATTTATTTATATGTTTGCTACCACACAAAAATTGCAGTGCCTGTTCTTACACATGTTCCGTGTGTACAGGGTTGACAGCTACGCTAAGGGAACATATCCAGAAGTGAATATCATGTGTAGAGTTCTTCTGAAAGAACCTAGGGAGCGTGTACTGGGCCCAGGAGTGTATAAAACACTGCCTTCCTCTGTCCACCTCTATGTCCCCTCCCTGTGTTGACATCACCTGAGGTTGTTGTCAGCCAGGTTTAGTTTACGGATCTTAAAAGTTCACGGTGGTTCATGGTTGCTTGGCAGATGTCTCAGGGAGACTGTAGGGATGATTCTGCCCTGGGAACCTCAGAACTTGTTTTCCGACCCTGCCTGGATCCCTGAATGGAATGTGGTACCGCTTTCCTCAAATCTCTGGAGTCTTGTCTATAAGGGCTTAGCACAATTTCTTGCATATACGCTAGTGTGTGTACTATCCGTGACTGTGTTTGGGGTAAAGAGAAACATGCAACACTATTGGTAAGACAATGGGATCCAGAGTGAAACTACCAGAGATGAGTCTTGGTGTGACCCTGACTGAGTCCCAAATCTTTCTGTGTCTCAGTACTTACAGTAAGGAAGAGAAAATGAATCAAAACCTGGACCATTCAGAGTGATATATGACGTATTTTAAGCACCATATAAATGTTAGCCTTCCTAGTCTTTGCATTTCTTCCAGAATCAAGAACATTGTAGATAGGCAAGGGAAGCAACAGAACTCCCCAAGCCTTCATTTCCTGTAAGGAGACAAACACGTGATATATGTATTGTATTGTTATCTCTGGGCCAGTCTCTCACATCTACAGAAGCCACACTCCAACCATTGGACTGGAGTCAGCCCTTGAGGGAGTGCTGCTTCTGTTCATGGCAGTGAATAGCAGTGAACGGGCAGACATAAGTCCTCTCTCAAAGGCATGTTTATCTATGACGTGGCAGGAGGTCTTAAGTAAATTCTTTTTTCTTTAATTTCCAGTTCTTCCCCCTCAACCAGAAAACATCAGGATATCCAACATCTCTGACTCCACAGCTCTGATTTCTTGGACTATAGTGGATGGCTATTCTATCTCCTCCGTTATCATCCGCTATAAGGTTCAGGGCAAAAATGAAGACCAGCACATCGATGTGAAGATCAAGAATGTCACCATCACTCAGTACCAGCTCAAGGGCCTAGAGCCAGAGACTGCATACCAGGTGGATATTTTTGCTGAGAATAATATAGGATCAAGCAACCCAACCTTTTCTCATGAACTGATGACGCTTCCACAATCCCAAGGTAAGGTTGGTAGAAGACTGATATCCTCATAGGGGTACTTTTGAACAGCATCAGAGAATCCTGTCTTGAGATATTTGCTCCATATATCTTCCTAATAAACTTTATCATCACTATATAAATCCTGAAAATCAAAATTTCTTGAGAAGGCTCTTTACTGATCCATTTTCTATTATTAAACTTAGAATTAATTAGCCTCAAAGCACATCTCATTCAGCAGTCTAAGAAAAATGTGAATAATATAAATCTCAATTTTGTGGAGAGAGAGTTACATAGAAACTGATTATGGGAAGCAGCTGTGTAGATACTTCAGCAGGAGGGGAGGTTCCCTGCTTTTCATGTTTTTCTTAAGATGAATTCTTCATTTTCAATGACAATATGCTATTCTGATTTTTTTCTCCCTTTCTTGTCTAATCTAAATCTAAAGTGGTTGTAGGTACTAAATGCATGCTAACTAAGCTTCACTATTTGGACTGTAGCTCTCTGAGAGGGCTTGAGATCCTTCCATAATGCCAGTGCACTATGCCCATTGCTTGCTGTTGGTAAAACATGTTGAATATAATTGCATGTTCCAGGGCCCCAACATCGATGTAGTCACAGCATAAAGACAGATTACTCATCTGCGCAAATGGTGCCATGTGGTACTCTTCAAGGAATTATACATGCAAAGGAATGTAGTCAGAGATATCAGAGGAAGAGGCAATTGTGCAAATGTATAATTTGGACCACAGTTTACTTTTACAGAAGATATGATAGTTCTTGGTTCTGTGATCAGGGTCATATGCGGTTTTAAAATGCAATAAAAGAAGCTACACATTCATTGATGATTCAGGAATATTCTTGAAAAAAAAACAAGGAATGATGTTATTTGCCAAACTACACATGGAAATTATAGTTCAATTGCATTCTTTATCAGCTCTTCATTTTTATAAGTATTGTGTTTGATAAAAACACACATAGATTCTATGTTTATGTGTTTTGTGAAAATTTTAAACCAAAACACATCAAAACAACCCCCACCACTCTTGATGTTTCTATGATCAATACATAGAAGGAAAGATAGATACATATAGAGCACTTTTAAGAAGTGGGGTCATGGATGGTGGTGGTGCACACCTTTAATCCCAGCACTTGGGAGGCAGAGGCAGACATGTGTTCATGAGTTCGAGGCCAGCCTGGTCTATAAGGCAAGTTTCAAAACAGCCAGGCCTACACAGAAAAATCCTGGCTCCAAAAAAATGGTATTATGATCTGCTTGATTAATTATTGATTAGTTAGAACATACTGAGTTTAATCTCATTGGGATATAAAGGAAAGAGGTAGAAGATTTTAAAGCAGTCTTAAATGGATTATTCGGACATAAATCCTAAATGTAAAGCTTTATTTTTTCCCTTCTTGTTCTTTCCTAACTCCTGCCTTCAATAATCACCAGGTTCTCTCCACCCACTCTTTAAAACAGGGTAAAATACATAAAAGAGACCTCATATCTTATGGGCTCTATGCTGTTGGCATCAGGACATTAAAGAGTTTCTAGGGAAACTGATCTACAACCCACTAAAAATTAAACAACTAGTTAAACAACTAAATAATGTTCATCTCTGTGGGTCCCTACTTGGAAGCAAAGCTTAACAAATGACATCAACTGGAGGCCATTTTGAAAGCATATTTGTCAATCCTAGAGATCTCGTCACAACCCTGTGAGTTAGACCCATTTCTACTGAGTTTAGAATAACTGAGTGTACCATAGGAAGCAGGCAGGGCTGGGTGGTTATGTTCCTGTTGCACTGTCTTTCCCAGCAGATGGTCTTGGCCATCCACCACCTAAACTAACTCAGTTGCTTCCCCTCTGCTCTCCTGCACAGCATCCACAGACTTTGGCGGGGGGAAGATGCTGCTCATAGCCATCCTTGGGTCGGCTGGAATGACCTGCCTCACGGTGCTCTTGGCCTTTCTGATCATGCTGCAACTGAAGAGAGCAAATGTCCAAAGGAGAATGGCTCAGGCCTTCCAGAACGTGGTAGTAACTCATCCTTTTCCTAGCTAATAAACACAGGCTTACCCAGAGGGAGACCTGTGCTTTAGAAGTTTTTCTTCCATCTACAATGGGAGGCAAATGCCTAGAATTTCTTATTCATACCACATGAGTTTGCTAGTGAAAAAGATAGACTTGATAATTTCACAGAGGGCTAAAACTAAAACAGTATTCCTCCTCAAAATGTGATAAGTCATTTGCCTGAGAGAATATTTCAGTAGAATGGACTGCTCATTTTTTTGATAAAGGACATGAGGATAACCAGACCACAACATAATAGTTCATTTCCTAATTATGTGTGGCATTAAATGATTTTCCACACATTTTCCCATTCTTAGTTCCTATTATTTCTCAGATCTCTCTCGATCCCATCACCCCCTCCGATGTGTAAGAGCTGTGTATGAATATACTTCTTTTCCTATGAACGGTCTGTGGTTGGAATTTGTAGCACATGACATTGCACTTGACCAGCAGTAATTTTGGAATACCAAAGGCTGGGCATTTCTGAAGCTTAGAGCTTCAAGATCTGGAGAATACATTTGTGCCCAAGGTTGCCAATTTTGTATATGAAACACCGGGCACAATGCTGTGCTTCTGGTGAAACGTAACTCATGTGTCTGAGTCCTCAAGATTCTCTTCCATGGAGGACAGAGGGACTTCAGTGTCTGATTCCATTCCAGAGCTGGTTCGACTCTGGCTATTACTGGAGAGAAAGGATGGGGGTGGGGGTAGGAGGGGATACTCTGAAGCTTGTCATGGTGTCAGTGATTGGTCAAGAGACTGCTAGTTGCCACTTAAATTCAGGAGAACAAGAGGTGTTCTGGATTTTGCCATAAGCACCAGTCATTCTGGGCTACGGTAGGTTCTAGAATTCAGACTTTAGGATGAAAGAGCATGGGATAGTTGCAAGGAGAGACCAGGCGCAAGATGGTGTTAGGAAGGGCCTCAGTGAGGCATGCCCTGGGACGGCCATAAGTTACTTTTCCACTAAAACTACAAACTGATCTCTGCCCAGTAGAGTGGGATGCAAACATGTCATTCAGGCTGTCCTCTCTCCTTCTTTAGCTTTAAGGCACTGTTAATGGGCAAGCCAGTGCACATGCAGCCTTATAGGCCGCAGTTCCGTCGGCATGGGCTTGCAAGGTGAAAACTATCTGCATTCCCATTGCAGAATTAGACATGTGATTTATTTTCCACCTGTGTAGATACAAACCAGATGATCTTATGCACCTTAGGATAACAAATGGCCTGACACAAAAATGATAAGAAAATACATATTTTTTTTTCCAGAGAGAAGAACCAGCTGTGCAGTTCAACTCAGGAACTCTGGCCCTAAACAGGAAGGCCAAAAACAATCCAGATCCCACAATTTATCCTGTGCTTGACTGGAATGACATCAAGTTTCAAGATGTCATCGGAGAGGGCAACTTTGGCCAGGTTCTGAAGGCACGCATCAAGAAGGATGGGTTACGGATGGACGCTGCCATCAAGAGGATGAAAGGTGGGTGGGTTGGAAGACAGCCTTTCTCTGGGGAGGGAGACAGTCATTTCCTGTTGAGATTGTCCCTTTGTGGCCATATATTATTCAACCCAGAGGTTGCCCTGGTAGCAGATGTGGTTGTTGTGTGTGCAGATGAAGGTGGTGTTTCAGCCTGTGGTAGATAGAATTAGGATGTGGATGTGAAGGATAGAGGTAGGTGCCACTCAAATACCAATAGATTGGTTCCTGAGGATTTGGGAATGCGGGAGTTCTGCCACTTACTGCTCCTTTGGGGAAGTGTCATCATTTCTCACAAGGCTCATTCTTGAAATTGTGTGTGCATCAGAATTACCTAGACGACTTGCTCAAAGAGAGAATCATGCCTTGCCCCACCCCCATCCCCCTTGTATAGTCTCAGTTTTTGATTTTTAACTCTGGACAAGGTTAGAGAATTTGCATCTATGTTTCTGTGTGAGGCTGATTCAGTGGGTTTTCATGGTTTTTTTTTTTGACCATACTACAGAACAGTGAGGATTGACTTTAAATCTGCCATGTGCCATGGTAGAATTAAGACACCAGGAACTAAATCAAAGTATTATCTAAACTCAGAGATTGTTTCTCTCTGTCCATGGGTCTCTTTATTTCTCTCTTACTCTCTCTCTCCTCTCCTCTTCTCCTTCTCCTCCTCCTCCTCCTCCTCCTCCTCCT
>LOEQ01009261.1:34491-44923 GCA_001685075.1 Bramus lutescens
GGCTGGTATCTCAGCAGCTATTGGCTGAAGGAGTGGAAGGAGCTCCCGCAACACTGTTATTTGCCCACATAGTCCAGCTCCCTAGTTCTTCACCCTAGTCTGCAGAATCCCCTTCCTGGCCTCACTCTGGCATTTGGTGGTTTGTAGTCCCAGCTGAGGGCTTGAGAGGGTATGTGTTGGGTGATGTTTAGCTTCATGGCCTGAAATGACATTTGGATGCCTTTCTCAGATCCTCAGTGAAGGTACTTCTTGGCTTGACATCTCATAAAGGCGAAGGTTTTCTTGGGGCTCAGGAGGTATGGATGCTGCTGGGGCAGAGCAGTCAGGACTAAATTCGGTCTCTCAAAATCAGGGTAAAGTGTTTAGCAGCAACACAGACTGGGAACAGAAGGCAAGATGGTGGCAGGGAAAGAAGGGTTGGAAAGGCAAAAAACAGATACTGGGCAGCAAGATGCCGCCCCATGGCAGATTGGCTGCTTTCTCGGGTCCAATTTCGAAATAAGTGGTGTGACCCTTACAATCATTAGCAAAACTTTCAAAAACAGATTTTGAGTCCTACCTTCCAGACATCGGATAGGCCTACAGTATTGGATATTAATTTTCTCCTTTGTAATAAAACTCAAATCCAGTTAGAAAGTCACCCCCACAGTCCTGTTACTGTCACATTGATTAGTGTATTTTATTGGAAGGCCAGGGTTATAGCAATGCAGGTTCTATACCCGAGTAAGTCCGCTGACGCCTTTTCTCCCCAACAGCCTTTGTGTTCCCTTTCAGCACTATGAAAACTAGGGAAGTTCTCTGCTTGGTTCTAGCTTTCTCTAAGTCCTACAGCCAGCGTGCTGCATCTTCAGCAATAGGGTCTTTTAGTTTAGCTATGGAGGAACAGTGGCAATAGCCAATGTTGTTTTGGGAGTGTCTGGAACCTCACTGACCAATAACCCATAAGAAGGCATCCCATGCTTGGTACTAAGATTCTCATTTAATAACCCAAGTCATCTGGGGGAGAGCATTGTCTACCCATGCAGGGTGGCTCTGTTCCAAGTCCTTTTGAATTACACTTGTAATTAGCTTACAATACAGTATATTGCCATAACTATTTTTATTTTGGTTAGCCTGATCCTGTCCCTCCACCCCCATCCTTGCTTACATTTTACACTCTCTATTTTTCCTCCCTTCTCCTGCCATAATCACATGGGATCTACTCCCTCCTCCCTATTCGAAGGTTCTCTCCTGTCCCCCCTTGCATGTGCCGGTTTTAGTTTCCTGTCCTGCACAGACACTCCAGATTAAACACACAAATCTAAAAATTGAAAGCTAGGATCCAGATGTTTATCTTTCTGGGTCTATCATTTCTTTCTCAACCCTCATAGCAATTATACTGTTGAAAGCATTACTATGAACTGCACTAAGCAATTTTATGTTGCACTATCATTAACAGACAACAGCCATCACCTCACTGATTTATTGTGAGATCACTTATAATAATTACAGTCGGTCCGAGTAAGTAACAATGATACTTAGTTGATACGTTCAGGCAAAGGTCCTCAAATAGACACAGAATTAGCAGTTACAACAGTTGAATTGCCCTAGGTACAGGAACACTTGTGTGGAAACACAGAGAAGTCTCCCTGAACCAACCCCAGGGGCAGTCATGGAGGGTTTCCTGGAGGAGGTCAGCTCCTGAGTGACGTAGTCAATGTTGAGAGGGTACTGGATATGAAGACAGATGGCATTAGCTAGAGGACAGGGATGATACAGAGGTCTAGAGTCAAAGGGGGATTAAATAATAACAACCAGGATGCGGATTCAAGTTCAAGGTTGAAGGAGACAGCAGGGTTAATGTCTTGAGGGTCCTTGAATTCTAGTCACAGCTTTTAAAACTCAGGGAAGGACCTGTGATCTCAGGACATGGATGCTAAAGAATGTATTTTAAGGTAAAGATTCACATACTTAAAACAGTCATTTAGAACAATAAGTCTGTGTAGAGAACAGGTCGTTAAAGGGTCTGTCAGGTAGAGAGCTCACTGAAGAGGATGCTATCGCCAGGCAGGGGCTGAATCAAGGGGAAGGGGATGGCAAAAGAGGACAGAGCCCAAAGAAACCAAATACAGAAAACCTGAAAGCACATATGGAGCCTTGGCAGGAAGGAAGTCAAAGCCTGTGGGGTTGGGGATGGGGGAGATAGCCGTTGGTGTGACTGTACTTTCCTTTCCGTGGTTGCAATGCAAGAGTGAGAGGAGCCCGTGGGAGGTGGGCTCAGGGTGGCCTAGAAAGAAGGGAAGTGTGAGTGTGGGGGAGACTATTGAGTGAGCAGGGAGATGGGAGGATGCTTTTGAACCTGAGTTGAAAATACAGAATTCTCCCTTGGGGCCCGCAGCCATTCCACAAAGGACTGGGAGAGGACTGCACAGCTAGAACCACCCTGGAGATGAGAGGAGGTGGTCTCTACAAGGGCATTCTGGGAGAATCCCTGCAGAGGCGGGTTGCGGAAGATCCCCAGAGCCTTCTGATTTTAGCTCGGGCTTATCTCTGGACAGGGGAGAGGGAAGAAGGGAGAAGTAGATTTCGTAATAGTGAGCCATATGATTATTGGATTGCATTAGAAACCCCCACACCACCGAGATTTTGATGGAAGTAGCAACAAGCCTCCAAAGGTCCACAGTATCCATATCTCATATCACCCAGCCTGGACACAGTAAGACACTGAATGGTCTGTTACCTGTGGCCTTAAACATTTCCCTTCCCTGTCATCTGATGCTTAAGGGAGCCCAGACATGTCTACCTCTGGAAAGAAATCCATGGTCTGTCCTAAGGTGGTTTCTACAACTCAGCTCTTGCCCCTCATTCCCATTATCTCCTTTCACATTTCAGTTATATATTCTCTTTCTGTTCCTGTCCCTATGTAAAAACCTGCGGGTGCCCCTGAAAGCCACGAGGTAATCAGTGACTAGCTGAATGACTATCTAATGTGCACATTCACATAGACTGGCCCACATCAGACTCTCCGGGGTAAGGCTTACACTATCTGCATGCCTTCAAAATTGAAAACATGCCTGTGGCTGGAAACTCAAACCAACTCTTCATAAGTTTGCTGTGCCTTACGTCTGGAATTCTAAACATAAAGCCCTTCCTGCGTAAGTGATATCTCACTTGGTTCTCTCTAGGGAAGGCTCCCAGTGCGCTGGATGGCAATTGAGTCACTTAACTACAGCGTCTATACAACCAACAGTGATGTGTAAGTACATGCCTTACCGCTAAGGACTTTTTTCTAGAAAAGTACATATTGGAGTTCTACAGAGAAGCAAGGACAGCCAGTACCCCGAGGAGGAAATCGAATCAAAGGAAATGAAGCCCCAGAGTGGAATTTTCTAGTGTAAAATCACAGATGTCAGGTCTGAGGGTATCTTCACCTATCACATACAGACTTCAGATGATGAATTCATGACCTCTAAAGAGAGAAAGGGCATAGGGGCCTCCCCATGATTCCACTCCCTGGCCCTATAGTAGCAGGGCCATGTCTTCCTGCAGCTTGCATGACAAGTCACCTTGCCTTGGACACTCTTTGCAGAAGGAGAAAGTGAATCCAGGAGGGTGGGGATGCTTGTCCCAGAGGCCTTACTGAGGTCTGAGAGAGGAGGAGCCTGTTGTTCACTGTGTCCTCACTACAGACAAGCACATCACTAGGGTCTCCCCACTTTTCAAAGACCATTCTTAGGGTTCCACATGTTCAGTAGTTCATAATGACCATTTAAACATCAGACAGGAGAGACGGGACTCAATCCCCAGCTGTCTGGTGTGGAATCCGTGGTCTTCTTGCATTCTCTGCTTCCTGGGCTAAGGGATGGGAGGCGTGAGTCACTTTCTCATTACAGTCCACTGTTGACCCAGAGGAACTCATGCTGCATGCCAGGTCTCACCCTAGACAGCATACTATTAGCATTTCCTCTTTTGATAAAAAGCTTTCTTGCCAGGGCTTGGGGGACAGAGACCTGAGGTCACCCTATTAAATGCTGATCACTTGTCTTATGCTGTCCCTCCCACAGATGGTCCTACGGTGTATTACTCTGGGAGATTGTCAGCTTAGGTGAGTATTTAATTTACCCAGTCATCAAAACACTGTGCAAAGGGCATGGACCCTCCAGAACTTCCTCATAGCCTAATTCCACCGAGCACTACTAAAATTTTCTAATGCCACCAGGTAGAAGCTGCAAATAGAAGTGTTTCTGAAGATGAGTACAATTGCCCACACTTCTCTTTCTAAAAGCTGTATATTGACATCATACTTAATAATATGAAGGGTCTCATGACTGTGAGATTCACTATTAATTGTTTCTGTCTGTGCATACATGTCAGAGAGCTGTAATAAGTTTCTCATAACTTGAGATGGGTGCTATGCAGTCAGTAGAAACCCCATCTCAAAGGCTATTTAATAACACCGGGAAAAGCACATGCTCCAAACCAAACACTTCATGTATGACATGAAACTGGTTTTACAAATCAATATTTTTAAACTGTAAGGTGCTATATTGAAAAGTAATGGGTGGTGTTATAGGATTTCTCTTCACTGGGTTTTATATTCCAAGTTTTTCTATGACAAGTATATAGCTTTTCTAATTTACACTTTACAGTAACTATTGCTGATAAACTAGGATTTGCGTAAATACACACTTTCAAGATGAAAATGTAAATGTCATTGGTACCTGAGATGTGCTCTGCATAGGCTCAGGGAAAGAAGTGGCACCGGAATGAAGCCCTGGTGGGTCAGCCGGCGGAGTGGCAGTGTTGTGGGGTGTTTGCCAATGTAAGCCTAAGCCTGTTGCACAGTGGGCTTGTGGAGGGAGGCACTGGAGTGATCATCTTCTCTATATCTTCCTCCTCCTCCTCCCTGCTTAGCGTTGGGCAGAAAGCACAGCTTTCTGTGTCCATGGGACTCACATGTCCTACTTCCTGTGTTCCAGGAGGCACCCCCTACTGTGGCATGACATGTGCAGAACTCTACGAGAAGCTGCCCCAGGGCTACAGGCTGGAGAAGCCCCTGAACTGCGATGATGAGGTGTAAGTCAGGCCTGCTGAGGTTCTCCCTCCCTTCTCCATGTGACTCTAATGGAGAAGTCATTAGATACATTAACACACCCATACTGAGATCTCAGATAGGTGAAAAGGAATTTCTGCTAGGAAGAGCACTCTGCGATGGACAATAAGTAGCATTTTTCCCTGGTACTTACCTCTAGGAGAGTTGTGAAGGTACTGCTCTCGACAAGGTTGAGAGAAGGAAGGAAAAGGATGGAAGAGTATGAAACGCACAAAATTGTTCATGAACAAAGTCATGCAGACTTTTTATTCAGGTTGGAGTAGAGATTTCAGAGTTACTCCATTAAGCAGCAGATTGATCACATTCTTGCTTCTTTTGAGATTAATTTTCACAAGGAAGAACAATTCATGTTAGTGATGCTTCCGTTCCAGAACTAGTCAGCAGAAATCCCTGAGTGACATGATTTCAAGAGTACTAGGTCATAGGCTGAACAAGAAGGACATTGTTCAAACTTTCAAGAGAGGAGATGTTACTACTTCCCCTGGTACAAGAGGAATAAACATAGGTCACCCTGGACAGATATGAGTGATCAAGGGACTCCAAGAGGATGTGAATAAATTCTGGAATGGAAGTTGTTAAAACATAGTTGAATGAAAAATGAAAGTTCAGCTATGAAAATGTAATTTTATAAAACGAGAATCTTTGAAGAAAATCCAAAATGAAAATTTCAACAATTCAAATGAAAGTACAGGGTCAAGTCTAGTCAATAGATTGGATCAAGTGGAAAACAGATTTTCATGTCTTGAAGACAGGGTAGAGAAATCAAATAACTCAATCAAAAAACATGTTAAATCCTAAACAAAGAAACAAACAAAAACAATAACCGACGAATAGAACACACATATGATACTGTAAAAAGACAGAGCCTACTAAATCATTAGAAGTAGAAGAGACCCAAGTCAAAGGCACAGAAAATATTTTCAACAAAATCAAAGAAGAAAACTCCCCAAATCTAAGAAAGAGATGCCTATGAGGTACAAAAGGCATTTAGAATATCAAATAGAACATGGAAACTCCCCATGTCATATAATAGTCAAAACACTAAATGCACAGGGAAAAATGGATACTGAAAGCTGTAAGAGAGAAAGATCAATCCATGTATATAGAAAGGCCCGTCAAAATAACAGCCGATTTTTTCCATAGAGACTATGAAAGCCAGAAGGGCTTGAGTGGATGTTCTGCAAGTTATGAAAGAACAGAGTTACTAGCAGAGACTACAGCAAGCAAAACTGTCAGTGAAAATTAAAGGATAAAGGAAAGCTTTATATGATAAAAATATTTTAAAATTTTATGACTAAGCTTTCTCTACAGAGGATTTTAGAAGACAATATTTAAACATATCTAAGAAGACACAGAGAATAAAAAATTCTAGAATGTTATATCAAAATAGGTATAACAAAACACCACAAAGCAATCAAATAAGAGGAATTAATAAACACTGTTTAATAATAATTAATATTTCAGTATCAATTCCCCTAATAAAAAAGACAGATTAACAGATTTAAAACAGCATCTAGGGTTGAAGTGATGGCTCAGACATTAAAGAAAAAGACTCAAAATCTTTATTTTCTTAAATAGATGCCATCATTTTGCTGCGTTCTTAAAAAAATACTCCTTATCAACAATAAATACCACTTTACGTTAAAGTGATGAAAAAGCATTTCAAGCAAATTTAACTAAGAACCATGAAGGAATAACTATTCTAATATCTAACAAAATATTCTTAAAACCAAAATAGTTCTAAGAAAGGGACACCTCATTCTCATTAGAGCAGTGGTTTTCACTCGTACTGTTGTGACCCTATAATATAGTTCCTCATGTTGTGGTGACCCCCCACCATAAACCTATTTCGTTGCTACTTCATAACTCTAATTTTGCCATTGTTATGAGTCTTAATGTAAATATCTGTTGTTTTATGATAGTCTTAGATAACCTCTGTGAAAGAGGTTGCAACCTACAGGTTGAGAACGGACACATTAAAGAAAACCTACAGGAGAATGTTACAGTCTTAAACATATATACATCAAACATAAGAGCACCTGATCTCATAAAAGAAATACTATTAGATCTTAAGACCACTAATGGACCACAACACAGTGGCAGTGGGTGATTTCAATACCTCTCTGTCATCAGTAGACAGATCATTCAGAAATTCTAAAGATAAAAAGACAACTTAAGTCACATAGACCCAATAGATATCTGCAGAACATTCCACACAAACTAAGGAATACGCATTCTTCTCAGCAGCCCATGCAACTTTCTGGAAAACCTGCCACATACTAGCACACAAGGCAAGTCTTACAAATACAGGAAAATTGAAATCACATCCTGCACTCTATCTGACCACAATGGAATAAAGCTGGATATTAACAGCAATTGAAACAACAGAGATTACAGAAATTAAACAACGCAATTCTGAATGGTAAATGGGCCAAGGAAGCAATCAAGAATGAAATTTAAAAAAATTTTTTAATTGAGTGAAACTAACAACACAACATATAAAAGTTTATGGGACACAATGTAGGTGGTCAAAAGAGGAAGATTTATAACAGTAAGTGCCAATATCAAAAATGCTTTAGAAATGTGAGATTAATAACAATGTATCTGAAGTCCTTGTCAAAATAAGAGTCAATAACATCTAGAAACATATAATAAAAATAGGGGGGGGAATCAATAAAATATAAATGAAGACATGCACAAATAATCAGTGCAAATAAACTACCGAGATGCCATGTAACAAAGGGGTGGTTCTTTGAAAAGATTATGCCTGTCAGTGTCATGACCATGCATCCCTCAGTGACTAGCTTTCCTTTCTCTCCTGCCCCACACTAAGGCAGAGCCGTGTCTGAAGCACAGTTGGAGTTGATCTGATCTTTCATTCCTTATGTTCAAGGTATGATCTAATGAGACAATGCTGGCGGGAGAAGCCTTATGAGAGACCATCCTTTGCCCAGATACTGGTGTCCTTAAACAGGATGTTAGAAGAGCGAAAGGTGAGCGCAGTTTGATGCAGATGCCCTCGCCCTGGAATTTTTGATGTATCCAAGGTGATCTGTTATTAAAAAGTCATTGGAACAACTCAACAAGCTATTCTGCGAATAGCCTTAGGTGTGACAACATGATGGATGTGCTCCCTAATTTTGAGGAGAAAGAATTTAGGGGGAAATATGATTTCTCTGTAAGACACAGTCATTCACACATACACTAAAATACAACCTGCAAATAGTCTATTATAACTGGAAGGAATCTCATTCATGTAGCCTGCCCTTTAGTTTTATCAGTGAAGAAACAAAGAGGTAAAGTGATCTGGCCAAGAATACAGAGACAGCAAAGTCAGCCTATAGTACTGTTTGGAGGGTAAGAAAGTCTATTGAAACATTTTAAAAGGTGATTGATTGCCTGTACCATTTTAGGGGTCAGCAGAGAAATCTAGGTTACCAGGCGAGATGAAGAGTAAGTGTAGTGAAGGAAGGCGCCTACACCAGCTGATCTTTTCAGGAGAGGCCAATGAGATACTAAAGATACTCAGAAACCAAGGCTACAGGATATAGGGAGTCTTATATAGAAGCCATGGGAGACACTCAGAAAAAACACTGTCAACTACACAGTGGGACCGAGAGCTGGTGTCCCCCCCCCCAACTATGAAAGATAAACCAAAGGGCATTGACCTAACTGCCCCTAGCAGAGGCAGAAGCAGTGCAGTGTGGGTCTGATCCTTTCTCGTCCTTTCAGACATACGTGAATACTACACTTTATGAGAAGTTTACTTACGCGGGAATCGACTGTTCTGCCGAAGAAGCAGCCTAAAGCGGAACCCTTCATCTTCAGCTGCCGCTTGCCCTTCACTGGCGTGAGAGCGCTTTGATACCTGTGCTAAGCGAGCAGCCCTCTGCCAAGAGATGTGCCATAGAACTGTATATATTGTGCTATGTGTTTCGGACCCTCAACGTAAAGCCCGTGCGGACCTGACTCTAATATGACTGTATATACTGCTCGGAGGAAGAATGTGCGGAGATCGGAATGCCTGTTTGTGGTTTCAGAGAATATATTTTTCTAAAAACACGGATTGCACAGGAAGGTGTGAGTGCAGATACTGTAACGCAGAATTTGTTATTGTTCTAGATGTGTTTTTTTATATTTACCTCTATAATTGAATGCTATAAAAAGGTTCTGCTGTGTACACATACACTAATGTTAATAAGCCTAACAACTCCCTTGACAGCACAGGAAGAAACGTGAGGGAAATGTACAAATTTTATTAGAATGTGGGTTACTCCCCAGGAGTCTGAAAAGAGGGTCTCTCAATTTTGCCCCTCACCTACAGAAGCCAGTTCATTTGGTCAGGTGACAGTATGTCCTGTGTTTCTACAGCACACAAGTTATTCCAAATTGTTACCACGTCAAAACTTCCTTAGGAGACTAAGAACATTTAGAGAGATATAAGCAAGGTCAATATGTAGATTGGTGGGACTATTAGTCTCTCTAAAAATCTGTTGTATATTCTAAGGAGTAAAACTAGGAATTTAGGAACGATGTGTGACATTTGTGACATGGAGTTACTATTCCCACATGTACTGCACACTGACGTATCCCTACATGTATTGCACATTGTAAAAGTTTGTAGTTTTGATCATCTGTGAATTTACTGTTGGTGCAGGAGCCACCTGCTGCATTGGTTCTTCCTGTAGGTGAATAAATGTCTCATCTACCCACATCCTGTCCAGGAGTATATCTCATAGGTATTGGAAATATATTTCTAAGAAGATGTCTTAAGATTCATGGAGTAAGTGAGTGTATGACCCTGGACAGGAATGCAAAACACACAAGGCCAGTAAGAGCTACAACTCTACCTCTTAATACATTGTCTTGTCTTAAGGGAGTATACCTCCAAATTCATTCTGTTTTAATAATTTTTTATTGTTTTATGTACTATATATTTTTCTCTGCTTCCCTCTCTTCCTCCCCTCTACCCTATTACTCTATTCCATTGACTCTCATACTCCCAATTTATTTTTCTCTGCTTTATGTCTAAAAGTAACTTTTGAGGGAGCACATATATTTGTCTTTCTGGGCCTAGGTTACCTCACTCAATATGTCTTTTTCTAGATCCATCCATTTGCCTGTAAATTTCAAGATGTCATTATTTTTTACCACTGAATAGTACTCCATTGTGTAAATGCACCACATTTTCCTTAACCATTCTTTGGTCAAAAGGCATTTAGGTTGTTTTCAGGTTCTGGCTATGACAAACAAAGCTGCTATGAACATGGTTAAGCACATGTCCTGGTGGCATGATTGAGCATCCTTTGGATATATACCCAAAAGTGCTATTACTGGGTC
>LOEQ01009262.1:10726-30292 GCA_001685075.1 Bramus lutescens
AGAACACAGGGCAATGGCTGTGGCAGCCACTGTTATTAAAGCAGTAAATATGTAAATACCTTGCTGTTATAATTAACACTGAGATCATGCCTGTGTGTACAGGTTGACTGGCAGCCCTCTTTAGTCCCAGATAGTTTGAGACTTTGTTTTAGGTCTGGGTTTTTGGGCTACATATTCCAGGTTCCAAAATCCTTATTAGTCCTGCCCAGAATATTATTGTACTAACTGTGGTGTCTACAGGTGAAGTCACTCAAGCAGGGACTGGAGGCCTTTCACAGGCACTGTCTGCAGAGGCAGACAAGTCATCTAAGCTCCTCAGTTAAACTTCTGCTCTCCTGGTAACTCATGACCACAAGCTTCTCAGAATCCTGGCTCACCCTCCCCAGGGCACTCTCCTACCCAGCTCTGATCAGATCTGTAGATGTTCACTAAAAGGTTGCCATGCTCTCTGCTGGAGAAAAGTCTCCCATTTGTAACTACCTGCTCGCCTCTGTCTAGCTCATTTTAATCTCATCCTCCATGCCTGTGTATGGTGTTCGCCTACTCGGAGAACATTTACTGACCTAACCAGGTGAATAAAGGCTAAAACCCTGAATCTTTCCTGGGCATGCTTTGCTGAATAGCCTAAAAACTGTCATCACCTGCTTAATGACTTTCTCCCTAGAACTGTAAACTTCTGCAGGGCACAGGTTCTAGTGTCTAACAAAGGATGGGCATTCTGCCGATTTTAAAGGAATCAAATAGCTAGCCAGAAGCTAAAGGATGTAGGTAAACTTGGCCCTTCTGGTACGCTGAGAAAATTGCATATCACTGCCAGGTTGGTATTTGTCCCTACACCTGTGTGACCAGGAAAGCCCCACTTTTAGTTTTCCACAGTGAGACAAGGCCTAAAACTCAATAATTACTATATGGCTGTTATTTATGCATTCCTTTACTTAATTAATGAAATTACTTAATTCATTAATTTCATTCATTCCATTAGCCGATCATTCCATTAATGCTATCTTTTCCTTTGAGAACAACGATGTGCCTGGACCAGTCCAACCACTGGGGATACCATGAAGAATGAGATGAACAAGGGCCCTTTTCTCATGGTGTCTGGGATGGCATTCACTAAACAAGCACAGAGAGCTTCAGCTAACGAATGGCACATTGGTTAAAAAAATAAAAAAGATAGTGTTTCTAGAGTGTTGGTGGGGGAAAAAGGGAAATGATTCTTTGGAATGAGTGGTCTGGAAAAAGCCCACAGAGGTGATAATCAAGCTGAAGCATAAGGGATGAGAAAGAAAGAGCTAGATGAAATTAGTTCACGCAGAGGAAATGGCTGGTGCAAAAGTTCTGGGGCCAGAAGGAAGCTTCTGTGCTTGAGAAGCAGAAGAAGCAGGGGCTCTGCAAGGGGTGGAAGGATGGGCATTACCACCTTTTGATGGCTCTCCTCTCTGTGTCTCTCTGTGTTATCAGAGGCCTTTGCTCCTCTCCTTTTATGGAAATGTCCTCTTTTGGACTCTACCAACCTGAAATATAAAACCCAAATTTCCAAAAACTACAAAGAAAACTGTTCTTTTGTCAGTTTACTTATCTTTGTTAGAAACACGAGCCAACTTTGCAACTACACACTAAACCTATCAATGATCTCAAAGTCAGCCATCTCTTTTTTGTAATGAGCCAGGTGGTGTAAATATTTCCCATTTTGCCGGCCACAAAGTGCCTGCTGAAAGTACTCTACTCTTCCCTGTGGAAGCAGTCAAAGGTAACTGGTAAGTGAATGGATTGTGGCTGTGTCCCAATAAAACTTTATTTACAAAAACAGGCAGCAAGTAGGATTTGGCCCCTAGACTGTAATTTGTCAACTAATAATCAACTTCTAATGATTATTATTTTAAAGGATTTTATTTTTGTCAATGTAGTACTCACCAGGGTCAAGGAAAACAGGGCATTTGAGGAGTATCCTGATGATCTGGGATTGAGCAGACATATTGAGCCAGGCATTGTCCTGAGGAAGACCCTGAATAGAACTTCATTGATTACTTGTGATACTATTCTATTGAGAATTTTTCAGACTATAGTATAATCATTGTTTTGTTTGCTATGTTAAGACAGAGTCTCAAGAAATTGTCTGCTCTGGCCTGGAACAAACTGTGTAGCCCATCTGGCTTCAACTTTGCAGCATTTTTCCTGCCTCTGCCTCCCAATTTCTGTGGACCACCACAGCCAGCTCAGTTATTTAAATTATAACATCTTTTTTTTCTACTGCCAAGCCAAAGTCATTTTTACCCTTTGTAGTGAACTGGTAGCCATCTACCATCATTAAGTAGCCATACCACGTAGCATGAAAGGGAGAACAAACCTCTGATGGCATTATGCAAAACTTGTATAAGCCAGCAAGTGTCGGCATGGGCACGCAAGACTTTCCTGCAAAGTCTGCGAGATCCCGATTTTATCTCCTGTGATGGTCATTCTCGATTGTCAGTTTGATTGACTCAGTAAGCACTTAGAGAATTGCTGGAGAGGTGGCTCTGCAGTTAAACTCCTGGGTGTTCTTCCAGAGGATCCAACTCTATTCCTAAAAACATAGTAGCTCACCATTGTCTGTAACTCCAGTTCCAAAGGATCTGTCACCCTCTTCTGGCCTCCGCCTTCACTGCACACAGATTGTGCACAGACATATATACAGATAAAAAAATAACATAGCAAATTTTCTAAACATTGAAAGAGAAGCATCTAGGAGAGTAATTGAACATGCTGTGGGAGTTACCTGTGACACATTTTCAGAGAGAATTAAATAGGGGGAGAATACCTACCCTGAATGTGACTGCTACTATCCCATAGGCTGGAAGTCAAAAAAAAAAAAAAGAAATAGAGCAGGAGGAATCCAGCTAGGATTCTAAGTTCTGTGTGCTTGCTTCCTGGCTGCCAAATGTTCACTGCTCTGCTCCACCAGACCCTACTATACCATAATAGGTTGAAACCATGAACCCAAATAAATCCTTTCCTAAGTTGTTCATTTAGGCATTTTCCCCAAGCTGATATCTAACTAAGCCAACTAAGGCTAGGCAGCAACTCATGTAAAGTTCCTATGAAGCAGTTACCCCAGTGATCAATCCCACAGCAGGCTTAGCTCTTCTGGCTGGACTAGCAGCATCGTCCTGCAGTAAGCTCAGGGCACCATGCTAAAAGGAGTAAGGGTTCATGCTCAATGACTTACCTCCGCCACCCAGGGCAAGCAGGTCTGCATGAAATGCATGCCCATTCCAAGATTCTCAAATGCCCTCTGCTAGTGACACTATAAGGCCATGGCTTAATGAAATGCTTCATAGCTTCTAGCAGCATTCCTGAAGTTTACATTCCTGAAGAGAGCTTTCACATGTTGCCATTTTAGTACTATGTTAAAAGCAACCTACAGCTATACATTAGAGTGTATATTGCGAGATATTTTAAATTACACAAAGTAGAATGCACCTTTCTTGTTTTGCAATAAATCCTATTTTTTTTCAGTTACTTGTTCTGGACCTCTTAAGCTGATAGGTGTAGTAAATTATATAACTTTATTTTTAATTTGGAAATTGTGTCAATATATTATTATCATTGTATTCCAAAGTCCAAAACAAGCCTTAACTCTTTTTAGAACTGTACTGTAAGAAAAGCAATACCTCTACCCCACTAAGTAGTTCTACCAAGCTAATCCTATATGAAGTGTGATGGTGTGTAATACAGACATGTCCGAACACAGAAGAGGCACTGACCTCTTCAAATCATTCAAGCATGAAAAGTCGGCATATGGTTTTCATCCCAATGTGTGGCATGTGAAAAATTTAAAAGAAAACTTCCTGCTTCAAAACTTATGAGCCAACAAGATGGCTCTCAGGTGAAGGGGCTTGCTGCCAAGACTGACAATCTGTGTTTGATCCCTGGGACCCATATGGTTAAAGGAGACAGCTGATTCCTGTTATTTGTCCTCAGCCCTCTACAAAGAGTGCACATGTGCCCTGCACACACACGCATGCACACGCGCGTGCACGTGCACACATACACACACACACATCGATATGTAATGAGATAACCTAAAAAAATGGTCAAGATGGGAATGTTAACTTATTTAACTGGGTGTATTCTAAAAGCACTCAGCAAGAGAGACACAGAGTTAGCTTGGCTGCGTATAAACTGCTGACACTGTCTTTCAACAACCATCCGATTATAACAGCTCCATGGGGGTTGGCCGTGAGTCAGCTGATCTGGGCTGGGTTCAGCCAAGCTTGCCTCTAGTGCAGGTTGAATGGGGACTCTGTTATAGGCTGAGCCCAGTTCTGTCATCTTAGCTTTGGCAACACTGTTCCACGTGGCTTCCATCTTCCTGCTTGAGGGGTGTGGGGAGGGTGGGTTAGACTTGGCTTGCCCTTTTTTTAGTGATGGCAGGCACAAAAGGGAGTAAATGGAAGTCCCCAGTGCTCTCTAAGTCTCTCCTAACACATTGGACAAAGCAGGTTTAAAAAAAAAAAACACCTCAGAATCAAGGGGCTGGGAAATGAGCGTGTTCTACTTTCGGCAGAGAGAGGCTACAAAGTGATGTAGATATAGGCTAGGGTAAATGTGGGTCATCAGTGCCTTGTCCTGTCTTTACCTGCATTTGACTTCCACTCAGCTGCTTGTGTCCTATTTGTCTGGAAAGACACGAGAGAACCTTACACAGGTTTAGCAGAAAGAAGGGAGTCCAAAGAACCACTCACAGGCTCTGTTGTATGCTAGACTTGAGTCTACCTTTGAGTCCCAGGAGACTTAGACTCCCTCCAGAATGAATGTCCATTCTCTGTCCTACTTAGCATCCCTTACTCCTCCCAATGACAGCAAACAGCTGTCCCTGTTAGTAGCACTGCTAATAAGTCTCATGGCCTTGGGACCCCCATTCCTATTCTCTGAAATGAGGAGATGGCTAAATTTGTTCCTATTGAACTTCACCCAGCTCACTATTCTAGCAGATGGACAACTGGCCACTGCCCAGTTCTGACCTGCAGTTGATGGTCTTCTTGAATCATGAGGCTTTCTGGTATCACACCTACAGTGGCATCGTGCATCTGAGCAGGGATGCTACAATTTGGATGCTTAGTATGAATCCTGGCTCCGACCTTGCATAAGTGCCCTAGGGACGTCTCAAACTTCCCAGCAGTAGAATAAGGATGATAGTACCCATTGTACGGAGCAACTCTGACTTACATTAACCAACACTGAAGAGCGGGGATTTCTTCGAAGATATTCAAAGATTTATTTCTCCATGGAATTTAACAGCTCACAGACCTAATCATACCCTTTTCTTTATCCTCCCCACTATTCCATTTTGGCACAGTTTGGGTCAGTTCAGCAAGACTTTACTCTGCCCACTTCAGATATCAGAGGAGCATCTGTCACCTGGACTTGGTGACCTGTCTGCTGGCCTTGCATACTGGTCACACTTGTGCCAAAAGAAAGCAGAAGGTGAAGTCTGTCCTGGGAATTACTTTTTATAAATTCAGTGTGTCCTGAAAATGTCCAGGGTGAAGTTGGCACTATCCTATCACCAAAGAGAGCAATGTGCCAGGCCAGCGTCCCAGTGACAGGACAAAAGCTAAGCCTACTCCCCCCTTCCCCTAGTTGGCCACTTAGCCTGCGGCCTCCTGTGATGTTCATTGGCCTCGTCATTTCCCATAACTCTTGCCTTTTTAAGATGCATCTGGCACAACTCCAGCTTCCCACAGATGCCACAGCATCCCCCAGGCACAGAGTCCACTTCCCCTCCTGCTTCCTGCCAGAGCAGTGTTTCTCACAAGAGAGACCTATAGCAGGACGAGCCTCTTGAGCTAAGGGCTGCTCCAGGAGCATCCTGGTCACTCAAGAACTGTTCATGAAGAAGTGTGTCCATTCTCCACCATCAGCGGACAGCAAAGAGAGCTGACAGGAAGGCTTTAGGGATGCAATCATCCTCTATTTGGAGATACACGAGGCATGTCTTCAAGTGTCCCTGGTACTAACATTTACACAAAATGATGCAACCTAAATGACCCTAATGTTCTTTGCACTGAAATCCCTCACTTCGGAGAGAGGGACCTGAAGCCCAGAAATGCTAACTATGCTCATTCAGCTGCCAGGATGACAAGGATGTACGAACCCATGTAATTGAGTAATGCTGAAGACGCTGGAAATACTTAGGGTTCTTTCCTTAGCAATTGAGACATTAAGTGTAACAATAAGCACAAGTTTTAAATATCTGAAGGGTTAGTGTATTAAACAAGAGCATTCTAAGAGATTGGAAAGATCCAGGATGAAACAGTTGCCTCTAGAAGCCTGAATGCTATCTGGAGGTGTCCGGTCACAGATACCATGTGGAGAGAAAGGAAGCATAAACATGAAGGCAGCAGAAACGACTAAATTAATAAACACTGAAAATGGCAAGGATTGAAAGGGCAGGAGCAATTGGAAGGGTCCCTTACCCTGCTGGGAGTGTGACAGTAGTGCCAGCTTGGAGATAGACAGTTACCGTAAGGTTAGCTTAGGTCTTCCCTGTGTTCAAGTAATTCTGTTCCTAGGAACAGACACAGAAGCGCATACACTCGCTTTGCCAAGGACATACGGGAGTTATTCCTGCTGACTCTCCCCGCAGCCCAAGAGCAGAATGAATAAACAAAGACAAGTATATTCACACAGTGGAATACCACTCAGGATTCAAGGTTTTCTTTCTGAGGACCACATAGCATTTTCAGCTGCTCACACCACATGTCTGCATGCTCAGTTCTGTCAGTGTAGGGCAAGAGCAGCTGCAGACAGACATATACAGAAATGTACAGGCAGAGACAGATCAGAAAAACTTGACAAAGTATATGGCATACATAATGCATTCCCTTTTTGAAAATTCTTTGAGGTTCAAGGTTTAATATATGTGTATATGAAAAGATTTAGTTTTTTTTTAAACAGATCTTCAAAGCTGAGCGTGGTGGTGGCAGCACATGCCTTTAATCCCAGCACTCAGGAGGCAGAGGCAGGTGGATCTCTGTGAGTTCGAGGCCAGCCTGGTCTACAACTAGTTCCAGGATAGTCAGGACTGTTACACAGAGAAACCCTGTCTCAAAAAACAAAAACTAAAACTAAAAACGAACAAACAAAAGGCTGAACATGGAGGTGTAGACCTACAGTCTTTGGGAAGCTTAGGTAGGACAAGCAAGAGTTTGAGACCAGCCTAGGCTACATACTGAGCTCCAGGCTAGTCTAGTCCATAGATAGTCTAAGCTGTCTCAAAAAGTTAAAACAAACCAAAAGCTTTAATAACAAGTTTTTAAATAAATAAGGACCAAGAATCAGCCTGTCTCAAAAAGTCAAAGCAAGCCATGAGCATTTAATAACAAGTTTTTAAATAAATAAAGACCAACTCGGCCTGTGGATTAATGACTGGTCTCCAGTGAAAGTTAACATCCAACTGGAGAAAATTCATCACTAGTGAGCAGTTCCTGTGTACAAGGTACTCCCAACACCCACTCCTTATAAAAACGAGGGGAAGTAATTGTTAGAAACATGTATATAGATTAGAAAAGGAGGCCAAGAGAAGAGTGAACTTAGCCAGGATCACCAATCAGCAGAAACAGTGCCACTGTTTGAGCACAGATCAGCCCAATACTGACCCGGTTCTTAAGCTGCCTCTGGAGGCTTTAAGTGCAAACATGGAATCTTATAGCAACGGTAGAAAAATAACCCATAAGCCCCACCTCAAGAAATGCTACCCATCTGTCACTGGGCTCTCCTGCCAGCAGCTAAATCTTATTAGGTTGTGCCTGCTGCCTGGGGCAAGCACTGGCACAGCTCAGACACAGGCTATTCACTGACTTTTCTCTCTGAAGCAAGCATGGGAAGGGGCTAGAGAGATAGGAACGGGATCCTGAAGAACACCATTTCCACAGTTGGTCAAAGCAGAAAGGCAAGCATGCTGAAGTGGGGGAGCTTGTCATATGAGGCCAGTCCGGAAGAAGCCCCCAAACACATCCATTTGATAGTCGCCTACCTCACAATTGTTGCCCTACCTCTTGGATTGGCTTCATCACTTCCCTGTCTTGCTCCCAACACCTGTCTTCTTATAAAGGTATCTTCTCATTGAAGGAGACCCCCCAAACAGTGGGGGCTTCCTCCAGGACCCTGGATTAGGCACAAACCACACCCAAACAACTGTTTTCAAAGAGAAATCATTTATTAAGTGGGAAAGAAAAGTTCAAGTGGCTGCTTTCTGACTCCGGCAGAGAACAGCAGCAAATGCCCTTGCAGGTGTCATTTTTCAGAGGAGGAAAAGAGAAGGTGTGTGTTAGAATGGGCTAAGATGTGGTGGGAAAGGAGACAGGGGATGAGGGAGAAGAGGAAGACAAGAGAAAGGGGGAAGGGTGCCTCTGGATAGAGGGGGGATAGACATGGCCCATAGACAAATGAAGGTTTATAAAGGTAAATGGGGAAACCCTGTGTTAGGATGAGGTGTTTAATTTTAATTGGACATGTTCATTAAGTGAGCTAAAAAGGGCTTTTGATTACTAGACTTTGGTAGTTAGCCTCAGGAGGAGATAGTGGTCAAATAAGGGAATAAATCTTGGTGGCTGGCTTTAGGGATGTAATCTAATGGTTTTTTAGCAAAGCAGAGGAAATTGGGAGAAGGGCAAGGCCTGAAGAGCCACACGCTCAAGTAGGCTAGTGTGCTTCACCTATGCAATTCAGAGAATAGGTTGAAGGTCTGCTTTGCTGTGTTTGGGAACTGTTCTGTGACACAATTTTTCCTAGGGAGACACCACACACACACATACCTACTCACCCCAGATAGAGAACACAAGACAGACCAAGGTACTAATAGCACCAAAGTCCAACTTGGTGAACCAATGAGTTATACTGGGGCTACTTAGAGGAGTATGGGTGAGGGATTTCTTATAGGAGCAGAAATGATTCCGATAGCTGCATCACCAAAACCCTCCCCAGCCTGGGTGACAGCTCACAAAAACTGGGAACCTAGAGTACACTGCACAGCCTGCAAGCAAGCAGCTCAGTAGGTTGAAGAAAGTCCTTTCCCTATGACTCTGTGACCTCTACAGCCACAAATAGTTGACTGTCTTGATTTCTTGCCTGTTGCATCTTTGCCTTTCACAGTTATCTACAGACACACCTTAACTTTGATGCAGCAAATCTGTCCTAAGTTAAAAGCATTGAAATTAGGAAAAGTATTTAATAATCCAAACTTTCATCTTCCCTAAATTAGCATTACTATTTCTCCAGCCCACTCCCCCACCCCGTGTGTGTGTGTGTGTGTGTGTGTGTGTGTGTTGTCTGTAGCTGTGTATGTGGCTATGTGGCTATGTAGACAGTTGCACAGACAGCAGTCTGAGGTCAGTGTTGACTCTCCATCTTACCTTCTGAGATAGGTTCTCTCATTAAACAAATAAAACCCCTTGATTTCTGGCTTCATTGCAAAAGTCTAACTATGAATTTGGGTTCATGTTCCTAGACTTTCTGGAATTCAGCAGACACACCTTGTCCCTCTGGAAGTATGTCTTCACCTATGGGGTGAACAACCCTATTTTGCCATTGCCCGCACGAGCCAGTGTTACCCTCTAGTGTCTCCATCTAGCTTTTGGAGTTTGGAACCCTGGGAGCAAAATATGGAATTCAGGGTGATGGTCTTCAAGAGATCTAGCAGCCTTCATGTTCCTTAGAGATCTTCCTACCCCTGGGGTGTCAGCTAGGGCTGAGCATGGGCAGAGTTCTGGGACCCTACAGGTCCCATCTGAACTTCCTCGATATAACTGATTTCAGTAATGTGGTCTAT
The DNA here is from genome assembly GCA_001685075.1 of Bramus lutescens. NCBI lineage: Eukaryota > Metazoa > Chordata > Mammalia > Rodentia > Cricetidae > Bramus > Bramus lutescens. Next base: position 20,538 of record LOEQ01009262.1, read on the forward strand.
GACTGGCATACATGTACACATTAGTCTAATGACTTCCTCTAACAGAGGTGGAAAACAGAGGCTCAGAACACAGCTGAAGGAGGTTGCTGTGAGGTGGAGCTCATACAGTTTCTCAATTATCCTTCTGAAGTTCTACCAGGCACGCGACTTTCCTTGGTCAATCACCAGAGAACTTCCATTTCCAGTGGAATGACAGTGTGAAAGAGGTTCTTGTTATGGAACACCGTTTTCATCTGCCCAGGACTCCTGGGTTACTGGACAAGCTGTTCCGCCCTTCTTCCAAAGAGGCTGTCAATTCTGAGTCAAGGCCACAGATTCTAACGAAAAGTGCAAGTGTGGGGCATGAGTCACATTAGTCCATAGATGCCTTTGCGTGCAATTCCTCTTTCAGAGTGCTCGCCCTTGCCATGGGTGTGAGGCGCTCCTTCCTGTTCTGAAACACCATCAGGGGCTCTCACCACAGAGCTGCTCTCAACGCAATGCATAGCCTGCAGTGCAGAGCGTTCATTCTGTCTGTCAGAGGTGTCCCCAGGTACTTCTGCTGCTCCTGCGTCACCAGCCACTGTCTCTTCTTCCAGTCTTTCCTGTCAGATCAATTTCATCCCCTATGTCAAGGTGCTCTGCCCACCTCAGGCTGCTCCTGAACTCCAACTAGGCTTTGTTTTCAGGAAAGACATTCTCAGGAATCTTGGTGCTCCCCTAGAACGCCTTCTATCACCTTAGTCCCTGCACTTTTAAATTTACTTTTTTTATTTTTTGAGAATTAATTTCATTTATGCATACATATTTGTGTCATTTCTCCTCTTCCTCTCCTCCCTCCAACTCTTCCCATGTTCTCTCCACCACTCAATTCACACACGCATGTAGGTACGTAGGTACGTGTGCATGCATGTGTTTGGAACGGACTGAATAGGGTTAAATAGCCTATCGGCTCACCACTAGAGAAGACTGCTTCTCCCTCTTTCCAAAAACCATTAGTTACCTATAAGCGTTCATCTACAGGTAGGAGGGAGCTCATGAGACTTCTCCCACTCACGCTGGTGTGTCAACTGGTCTGGTCGTTATTCATGTCTGGTTTAGGTAACTATACTGCTGAGGTTTCGGGTGTCACTGTCCGGTCATTTCTAGGAGACATTCTCACAGCACACAATCTTCATGCCCTCTCCTCTGGCTGCTCTCTGAATCTTAGGCGGAGGAGTTACATTGTGGATGGATCAATAAGGGCTGGGCACTCCACAGTTGGTTCTCTGTATTTTCACCATGTGTGGCTTCCCCTAATGGTTCCACCTGCAGCAAAATGAAGCTTCTTTGGTCAGGGTAAGAGCTATTCTTTTCTGGGGATATAAGGTGATGTACGTAGAATGCAGTTAGGGATTACACTGGTTTAGGGAAGTGGCAGTAGACGGTTCTCCTCTGAGCTGAACTGAGTCACAAAGCCCTCAGCACCCCACAAAGGCTTATAATCAATCATATCCAAACACTGCAGGGAGCTGGCCTTCATCTTGGTAGGAGAAAAAAAATGCTAAGACAGGCAGGCGTCGTGCCAGGCCGCACAGGGAGGCAGCAGCAAAAGCTACCCCAGAATTAGGTTGACAATTCAAAGGAGCTATCATTGACTCCAGTCTTGCATATCAACTACCTCCTTGGTGGGAGGGGCATGTTCTCCATAGAGGGCACAGCACAGGCAGAGTATGACAGAACACTGTGTGTTCGGGGGAAGACTGCCAGCTTAAGGGTGCTGGCATGTAGCTATGCCCAGGACAGAGAGACATTTTCTAACTGAGATAGAACAAGCTCTTGCAGCTGCTCCGTGGAAGGCATCAGGAAAGGGGGAGGGCAGCCTAGTAACCCAATCCTCTTAGCAGATCGGCCGGCTCGGGGCCACCTCCACTTCTCTGTCCTGGAGTCTGCGGCAGCTCAGCAGTCAGGTCGTGGGAAACACACCTGCCATTTGTTCTGTGCTCAGCTCGAGCTGGCAGAAGTGAGATCACATGGGTGCAAGTGTCTGCTTGTCACCTGCTCCTACTGATGCTGGATTAGGAGGATGGGCTCTCGGACTTTTGAGCCTTATATACAACCCCATGTGGCTTGGGCTCTTATGATCATTCTGAGTTAGAATTTGGAAAGACTTTAGAGCAGGCTTTTGGGGTGTTGTTTATTTCTGTTTTATTTTTAACCAAGGCCCATGGCTTGAGGAATATGTGAGCATCTCAAAAATTATGAACAAAATCTTGCTTTCTGAGGAAACAGCTCCCAAGCTTTCCTCTGAGCCCCAAAGCACATGTAAGCCTTTAAACCAGAGCAATTGCCAAACAACTCTCTCCCACAAAGAGTTCTGGTGTCTTTTTCCAAAGAACACCATGCAGGGGGCAGCAGGCTAAGACTCACTTAAAAACAAACAAGACCTACTGTGGGCTACAACTTAAGATGGAACAAAGCTTTGATCCTTGACAGAACTGAAATATTTAGTTTAGCCATTATGATAAGGGATTATGATTGGATTTTCTCAAGCATTCCGTGTGTGTGTGTGTGTGTGTGTGTTCTGATTTTATTATCCCTTTTATTTACCAATGGTTTTTCTCTAGTCCTTGAGTCTGGAAATGAAATACTAAGAAGCAGGGTAACCTGAGGAGTTGTTATAATGTGAAATCAATAAATGACTCACAGCGCCTCTGGTGGCGATTAGACGCATATTGTACCATTTCTGTCAGGACCTCAAGAAGGAAGAACATGTTTTTCACAGAATCTATGATTATGCCAAATAAAGCACAGGTCTGGATCTTTAAAAGTAAAACCAAAACTATGCCTAACGTTACTGAAAAGGCTACATGTTAGTCCCTGGCTAAGAAACACACTTTATGACGATTTCAGGAGTCCCTTCATTCTAAAGAGACCATCAGGCAAGATAAGGAGCTGGTCACCCATCTTAGAAAGAAACTGGAATCCCAGGCATCTTTAAAACAAGGTAGATGAGAGGAGACTGAGGTCCATCAGATCCCAAATGTTGAAAATGAAGTTATGGAAAAGGCTGTCATGTGATTGGAATCTTGGGGAGAAGAAGGGCTGATGAGCTCTCTTGAAGGCCCTTGAGTTTCCCCCATATATTCACAAAGCAATTTTACTCTATCCAAGTTGTACAGGTCTCCCATTGGTCATCATATCCACTCTGCTTCAAGAAAATGAGTGAGTCTGCTCCTCCCTGTTCTAGAGAGAGCAACACCTTTTGTGCTGTACCAGCCTTGTTCCTGAGACACGATGGTGAAGGTCGTAGTGAACAGATTTGGCCACCTGGTAGCCAGGGCTGCCTTCAATTCTGGCAAAGTGGACATTGTTACAAGCCATCAATGACCCCTTCACTGACCTCAACTACATGGTCTACATATTCCAGTATGACTCCACCCAGGGGAAGTTCAAAGGCACAGTTAAAGGCTGAGAATGGGAAGTTTGTCATCAACAGGAAGGCCATCACTGTCTTCCAGGAGCAAGATCTCACCAACATCAAATGGGGTGATACTGGTGCCAAGTATGTTATGGAGTCTACTGGTATCTTCACCACCCTGGAGAAGGCTGGGGCCCACTTGAAGGGTGGGGCCAAAAGGGTCATCATCTCTGCCCCTTCTGTGGATGCTCCCATGTTTGTGATGGGTGTGAACCATGACAAGTGTGATAATTCCCTCAAGATTGTCAGCAATGCTTCCTGCACCTCCAACTGCTTATCCCCCTTGGCCAAGGTCATCCATGACAACTGTGGCATCGTGGAAGGACTCATGACCACAATCCATGCCATCACAGCCACCCAGAAGACTGCTAATGGCCCCTTTGGGAAGTTGTGGCGTTATGGCTGTGGGGCTGCTCAGAACATCATCCCTGCGTCCACTGGTGCTGCCAAGGTTGTGGGCAAAGTCATCCCAGAGCTGAACAGGAAGCTCGTGGGCATGGCCTTCTATGTTCCTACCTCCAATGTGTCCATCATGGATCTGACATGCCGCCTCGAGAAAGCTGCCAAGTATGAAAACATCAAGAAGGTGGTGAAGCAGACATCCGAGGGCCCACTCAAAGGCATCCTGGGCTACACTGAGAACTAGGGTGTCTCCTGTGACTTTAACAGTGACGCCTACTCTTCCCCCCTTTGATGCTGGGGCTGGCATTGCTCTCATGTTAAACTTTTAAAGCTCATTTCCTGGTATGACAATGAGTTCAGCTACAGCAACAGAGTGGTGGGTGGACCTCATGGCCTCCAAAGAATAAGAAGCCCACCCTGGACCACCCATCCAGCAAAGACAAACAGCAAGAGAGAGGCCCTCAGCTGCTGTGCAGTCTCTGCCCTAACTCAACCCCGACACTGAGCATCTCCCTCACAGTTTCCATCCCAGACCCTCAATATAACAGAAGGGGCTTACATAGTCCTACTCTTAACTACCATCAGTATAGTTCACTGCACCCATAAAAAAAAGAAAAAAGAAAATCAGTGGTCAGACCTCACCTGAAGGGAACAGCTATGTGACCTAATGAATAGATCAACCCTTTGGTGAATATATAATTTAATGATATTATTGTGGGGTGATGTAGACTATTAGGAAGGAGGTAGGAGGTCAGTACAGAAGACTTGTGGAGGATTTCCAGCCCCTTCTTTCTGCCTGTATTTTGGATTATGTAAGGCAAGCAGGTTTGCTCCACCGCATGCTCCCAACCATGATAGTTTAACTTTGCTTCAGATTCACAGGACTGGAGCCAGCCAGCCATGGCCTGAGATATGAACCCAAATAAATCTTCCCCCTTGTTTTCTCAGGTATTTTGTCACAGTGACAGAAAATTGACTAAGAGAACACATAAATCCTTGAGGGACACACTCCAGCTACACCAAGCATGAGACAATTAGGAATCACTGGGTCTGATGGGATTATAGGTGGAAGCAAACTGTAGCCGAGCCTCTACCGCCAGACTCCCAGTTCATCTGACTGCAGTCAGTTCTTGTCCCTGCCTACAGTTTGTTCTACCAATAGAGCCTTGAAGTCTGGGAACGAAGAGGAGTGTATGTCCTCCCAAACGGTTGGCAACCATGTGTGCAGGGATGCATCAACACCTAGATCTCCATGCTTTGGGTAGGGAGTTCCAAGATGAGTGCCCACCCTCTTTCTCAGAGTCCTCCTTGCCCGTCTTCCAGTTGCCAGCACGATGAGGTGCTCAGTCCCACTTCTTTACTAAGCTCTACTCCTTGATCTTTCTCTCTGCTAGTCCCTCACCAGTATGTCCTCAGATTGCTATGAAACCCAGGAATCAGGCCCATCCCTTGTCTTGTAGAAACACACTGGACAATCACAGGTTCCTAATCCCTCCAAGGGTAGTGGATGACAAAAAAATCTCTGGGGAGAGTAACACATGGATGGAGCTCATGGGAGCCTGAATTTATACATGCTTGTGGGTATTTAAGCTGGCTACCTGGTAAGAGGCAACATGAGCATCTTCTCTACTAGGCTTCTTCATTTGGGCCACCAACAAACTCCCAAATCATGACACGGAGACTTGCTAGTTTTGAATGCTCAGCCTAGCTTAGGCATGTTTCTGCCTAACTCTTTTAACTTAAATTAACCTGTTTCTCTTTTTCTTCCACTTGCCTCAGGGTTTATTATCTTTCTTACTTTGCTATATTTTTCCTTTCACCGTTTCTCTATATCTGCCTGGCTTCTTGCCCAAAGCATGTCCCTCCTTCTCTCCTCTTCCTTCTCTCATTCTTCTTTCTTCTCCTCTCTAGCCTATATTTCTCCTCCTGTTATTATCTGCATGCCAGCCATGCCTATCCCTCTTTTTGCCTAGCTATTGGCCAATTCAGCTTTTTATTAGACCAATCAGGTGCCTTAGGCAGGAAAGGTGAAACAGATGTAACACATCTTTACATAATTAAACACACATTCTTACATTATTAAACAAATGCAGCATAAACAAATGTTATACATCTTTGCCCGGTTAAAGCAATATTTCACAACAATCATCACTATAAGGAGAATGATGTTACTCAGATCATGGCACTGAAACCAGTGCAAGTCACTCAACAATAACAGAAGATGTTAGTATCAATCCATAACATATTAAAAATTAAACACAGACAAAGCTGCAATAAAGATGACTAGAAGCACTACTGACAAACATCTGGTTCTTAACTACTTTGTTGTATCCAAAAACTAAATAAACTTTTGCATTGTCTCCAGACCTTTCCAGGATAAGTCAGCTTGGCCAAAGTAGCAAGACCCACATGTAGAATCCGACTCTAGGCCTATAGAATTACAATGTTCTCTGCCCTCTGGAAGGATCCCTTCTCTCAGTTATCCGAGGCTTCAAGACTTAGATATTTGCTACTCATTGCAGCTGGGAGCCACTCCAAAAGCTACTCATTTCCTTCAGTATAGTCAACAGCAAGCTCAGAGGAGCTAATTAGTTAAACAACATCAGATGAAAGGGCTGGGTTCTTCAGCTACAAGATCTGATGCAGCACAGTTCTGAATACATTTCTAAGAGTATGCTGGAAAGTCATTTAACTTGAAGTACATCTTCTTATCCCTTCTCCCTCTTGCCTAGATTTGAACCAGCTTAGTCTTCGTCTCATAAATGGTCAGTGCATCAAAAAGTTTTTTTAAAGACTAAATGAAAATGGTAAGACATGGGATGTAACCCCATTGACAGAGTGCTTACTTAGCATGCACAAATCCATGGGCTTAACCCTCAGTACTACATAAGCAGAGTGTGGTGGCATATGTCACCAATCCTAGCCATCAACCAAAATTAATCATCAACTTGTCCTATTTAGTCCATCCTATCTTCCTGGTTCTGGATAATAAACCATACCTACTGGTCTATTGGTCTACTGGTCTACTGGTCTACAGGCAGTTTCAAAATGAACAGCCCAAGTAAATGATGTAACTTTTCCAGCCTCGTTTTTCATGCTCTGGCAGGGGATAGAAGCACAATGCACCAGATACTTGAGAGATAACGAGGAGTAGTATATTTTGTCTTTCTCTGATTCATCAGCCCCCTCTTCTCACACAGTCTTTCGACATAAGCAGTTCATTGGGATAGGAAGCCAAAATTCTGTCCCCACAGTTTGATGCCTCATAGGTCTCAAATTCAAGGTTCCACTGAATGGAGTTCCTTAATTGTTACCTGTCAGAACATGGTCCAAACATAGAGTCAAATGAGATTTCTGAGTCCTTGTGATAAAACTCCAAGATCCCAAGACAAGAGTCTTGTGACCTCAGTTTTTTCAACACTATGAAATTGTTCTTGGATCATGCTTTCATGCCCTTCCCAGGTGTAGTGGATTGGAGTGAGTTTACTTCAGATTATTGATTACAACTGGCTATTGCTATTTGTTCATATGACTCTACGAAAAAACATATTTTTACCGCATGCAGTTTTCTGCCATGTGCAGCTTGCCCTTGTGATTGTACACCATTGTACTCGTGTGACTCTTCTTAACCTTCAGAGCATAACCTGACTCATGCTTTGAAGGAAGGTGGCTATTGCATGAGACTTTAACCCTCCTCATTTGTGGGTTCCATTCTCCCAGGCCCTACTACTTCTGGAGCAGTAAAAAGTTACCAACAACAGCTTTCCTTCATTAGTCACAGAAATGCCTTGTGAGACGGGGGCACAATTCATTTGGTAGATTGTTGGCCTAGAATGCAAGATATTATGGCTCCAATCACCAGCATTGCATGAAGTAGGCATGATGATGTGGGCTTGTCATCTCAGAATTTCGAAGGTGGAAACAAGAGGATCAGAAGTTCAAGTTCATTATTAGCTCAGTATTGAATTTGAGGCTAGCCTGCATTACATATAACCGTATCCCAAACAAACTACCACCAACAACAGCAAAAGGGCCCGTGAGATTCAAATCTTACCATTATTTTTCCTACTTTACACGTAAGGAGACTGAAACTCAGAGAGGTTACATAACTCATAACTTCCCCAAGTCTTAGACCTACGTAGTGCTGGAAAGCAGGCTGGCTGCAGGACTGGCTGCCTCTGAGGCCTCTGCTGGATTCCATCTGTGAAGTTCCATCCTTTCCTTACCCCAAGGCCCTTGCATACAATCTTTCTTCTCTTTTTTTGCCTGCTATTTTAAGAGGAAGACTATTGTACATTTCATTGACTTTGATAGAAATTGTCTTAATTTGAAGTTCATCACTCTGAATTTCATCTTAATTCTGCTTCTTTAGAAAATTCAGAAGTGATCTGCCAGCCAGTCAATGAAAGAACCTTCTTCTGGTATCCATTCAAATATACGACAACTCTCTTATTCTAAGACTGTCTTTTTTTCTTTATTTTTTTGAGATTGAGTTTATTCTGTAACTAAATATGAGCAACCATAGCCCAGCCCAAGAATACAGGTTCAGGCTATCTCAAATACCATATTACAATGTGGTACAGTTTTATGAAGTTGTTATGATGGCAGAACTTAAAAGTCCTGAATCAAAACACCTTAAAAATATATTGAAAATCAGGCAGGCTATATAGAATAAATCAGAGACATCAAGACATCTCAGATATTACCCAATGGCATTCTTAGTCTTTGGTTTAGGAGCTCAGGGTCTATTCGTACACTCCCAAAAGATTTATCTAATAATCAAAGGGATGTTATGTCATGTCTAGGAAGAGGCACCATGACCATAGCAACTCTCTCTTTTTTTTCATCTATTTATTTTACATCCCAACTACAGCCTCCCCACATCCTCCCTGGCGAGTTCCTCTCCCCTATTCCACCCTCCCACCCCCAGTATCCTCCTATTCCATCTTTACTCAGAAAAGGGCAGCTCTCCTATGAGTATCAGTAAAACATGGTGTATCAAGTTGCAGTAAGACTAAGCATCTCCCCATTAAGGCCAGGCAAGGCAACCCAGTATGAGGAGTAGGGTCCCAAAAGTAAAGGAGTCAGAGATAGCCCTTGTCCCCGCTGTTAGGAGTCCAACAAAAAGACCAAGCTACACAACTGTAACACAGTTGTGGAGTGCCTAAGTCAGTCCCATGCAGGCTCCCTGGTTTTCAGTTCAGTCTCTGAGCCCCTATGAGCCCAGGTTAGTTTGTTGTATGAGCCTTCCCATGGTGTCCGTGATCCCTCTGGCTCCAACACTCCTTTCTCATCCTACTCTGCAGGATTCCAGAACTCCACCTAATATTTTGTTGTGGGTCTCTGCATCTGTCTCCATCAGTTGTTGGATGACACCTCTCTGAAGACAATTATACCAGGTACCAATCTGGTCACAGTTCAGGCTACTTATCCACTATTGCTAAGAGTCTAAGCTAGGGTCCTCCCCACAGACTCCTGGGAGATTCCCCTGCTCCAGACTTCCATCTGACCCCCAAATGTCCCCCAGCAATCCCCCTCAGCACTCTTCCCCTCCTTGCCTTCCCAACCTGATTCCTCATGTTCCCATCCCCACCTGCCCTCAGTCCACTCACCTAAATCTCCTCTATTTCCCCTTCCCAAAGGAGATCTGGGTGTCCTGCCTTGAATTCTCTAGGTCTGTGGACTGTAGCATAGTTATCTATCATTTTATAACTAACATTCACTTATGAATGAGTACATGCCATGCTTGTCTTTCTCAATCTGGGTTACCTCACTTGGGATGATTTTTTCCCCCAACTCTGCTCATTCCACAGTAACTCTTATAAAGAAAGTCATTTAATTGACATGGAGGCTTGTAGTAATGGGGGGAGCGGGCCTGCTTTTCGTCCGGCCCAGCTCCCGCACGGCTAGCTTA
>LOEQ01009262.1:40794-52668 GCA_001685075.1 Bramus lutescens
GTGTGTGTGTGTGTGTGTGTGTAGATATACAGTTGAAGTGGGGGAGGCTGTGAATTTGAGTAGGGGTATACATGGAAGGGTTAGGAAGAGAAAAGGTAAGAAGAGAAATGACGTTAATTATATTTAATTTCAAAAAGTAATAAATATTATAAAAATACCTGTTTTAACTAAAGAATAATAATTGTAAGGACATATGATATGCAACATGTTGCTTTGAATTATATAGGTAACTAGCCCACACACTAGAGGAAATTCCTCTGTAGTAAAAGGTTTACTGTAGAGTTTTGGCTGATACATTTTATAAAATTAAGGAGTTTTTTCTTTTCTCTCCAGCCACAAATGGAGACAGATGTCCAATTTCATCTAACATTTTAAAATTACCCAGATTATGTTAATTTTTCTTTAATACATTATTGTGCTAAACCACATCAATTGATATTAAAAATATATTTTTCTTTAACACTTTATAAAACCTTTTTCTAAGTTTTTCATGTTTAAGACATAAGTTAAAAGCAGCAGGAAGGACTGGATAAAGGTAGTGTTAGCCATGAGTCCAGACCGGATTTTGCACCTTAGTCTGGTATTACGTGCTAAGAGGAGCCTGAAGTTGGGGTAGGAGCCAAGTGGCATGGAAATAGGCTCTCATCCTGGCAGAAGCAAAAGAAGTCCATGACAAAGTTCTGAGGATTTTGAAGGCTGATAACACAGAGGGCAGAAGTTCTTAGAGGGACCAGAGCCCTTAAGAGTTAAGTATCAGCCAGTGGTGGGGGTGCACACCTTTAATCCCAGCACCCAGAAGACAGAGGCAGGTGGATCTCTATATCTGAGGCTGTGGGAGCCAGCCATGACAAGCTAAGTATGGGCAAGTCACCCAAAGGAAGTTCTTTACTTCCAACCATTATCACCTGTCAGAGTAGGACTCAGCCATCAATAAATTTAAATGGAGGCCCGAGTCTCATTAGTTTACCCTGAAGCAATACCTGGCTGCAGGAAGAACCACAAACTGAGATTACCCAAGCACACCCAAAAACAGACCATCGAAAGGAAATGCCTAACATTTCAACCGCTGTGGATAGGACCACCTGCCAGAACACACTCACCAGGACACCCCTAGACAAATGTTAGCCAATCAGGGGTCCTAAACCTCAGAAACCCCTCACCCCCACCTTTACTACTATAAAAACCCAAGCTTGGGGCTCTCCATTCATTTCAATATGTTAGGCATGCGGAGAGACAGAGTTTGCAAACTTGCATAAAATAAAGGCTTTTGCTTTTATATATGGGACTCAGTCTCTCTGTTGGCTTTTGCGGGGACTTCATGGATTTGGACATAACAGAGGCCCGCCTGATCTACAAGTGAGTTCCATGACAGCTAGGACTGTTACACAGAGAGCAGGAGGTGGGAGAGGAGGGAGAGAGATCAGTATTAAGATACCAGCCTAGATGTGTATTTTGAGACATATCAAAGGGAATTAATAAGGATAGAAAGCAATGCTGGTGATGGGACCGTGTCAGGAACCTGTGGGCAATACTCTGGACTTTCACTCTTGAACCACAAGATCATAGGTACTGTCATAAAGTGACAACATACCTGACTCAGCTAAGATAAGTCTCTCTTAGAGGGGAATTAGTATTGGGGATTGAAACAGGGCTGTATTTGAAAGAGAGATCAAGTGATGTACCAGGATGGGGGCTTGGAAGGCTGTGCGACCTGAAAACTTGGATCCCTAGAAAAGACTTAGGCATGGTTTGAAACTCAGAGGGAGAGAGCCTGAGCTTGACTTTATCAGAGCTCTTCTTCCCAGAAAAGGCTGCATTCACCCAAAGTCCTGTGCTAGACAATAGTATGGTCCACGAGATACATGCAGAAGTCTGGAGCTGGCCATTTTCTAACATATCCAATTATATATCACCTTATTTCTCATCTCCTCTAAATTACATAGCTTCATCCTACACCTTAAGCACATAGTTTAAAAAAATGCATTGAGCGTCTGCCACTGTGTTGTCCACAGTGGCTACAAAGCTGAATCCCTCTCTCAGTGTCATCCTCTCTCTCCCTTTGTGGACAGTCATCTGCCATGGTAGCATGGCTTTATCTAAGTCTGGAGCCAGCCCAGCTGCTGCCGATCTCATACTGTACTAAGTATGTACTGTACTAAGCTTTGAGTCAACTTCTATCCAAAGTCGTTCCACTGAAGACTCCTTTCTTTCTTTTCCTTCCATTGAAGGAGGATTTGAGGATCTGTAGGGAAGATTGAAAAAAATAACTTAAATGGCCCTGTCTTATTCTATCAAAAAGGACAATGAAATACAGAAAGATGATTAGACACCTGGTCTCCATGGTAAATTAGTGCCTCCTTTAGGTTCTCACTGATATTGGGGTCCGTGTCTTTGGGAGTGGTGCACAATCCCAGATAAACAAGAAGCACTCAACAACCACAGAGAATTCAGAATTAGGTTCCCAACATCAAACTGTAGCTCTGACTTCTGACGTGTGTCACTGTGGGCTTTTCTAGAATCCAAGCACCCTGCCATCCACTTTAGTAAAGTCTTATGTGATGGCACAAACCAAGAACGTTTTGTCCAATTGCTACAGGATCTTCTCTCTTCCCTTTTAAGTTCTTCACAGAAATTTTGACTAGCGATGGTGACATGAGAGCTGTGTGGTGATCAGGAAGCTCAACTAAGTAACTGATGAAGCAGCCATGCACAGTGCTATGTCACTCTAATCCTCACACAGAGGAACACTGAAAATTCAAAGCTGCCCAGAAAGAACTTGTCCAAAAACAAGAAGAGCAAGAATGGAGAAACCAATTTGGCTAGATACCAGTCAGGATACACACAGTTTGGACTTCATTCTTGCCAAGAAGATTTGTATGTGATGATAATTTTTTTCACACTTTCAAAATTAATTAAGCTAGCTATTATAGTGTTGGTTGATTTGTTTTCTATGGTGCTGGGGATGGAACTCAGGGCCTTGCGTATGCTACACAATGGGTCTATCACTGAGATACACCCTCAGCTTATGGTGGTATTTTATGAGAAATTTGTGTTTATTATTATAATATACAAGCATTTAAATGAGAACAATGCTACTGTTGATATAATCATATGACAGCAATTAAGCTATCAGATTGTGTGCACAGAGTTACAGATGGTAGGCCTACCCCATGGGAGTGTATGTTCTGAAAAACAAATTGGCAAACAGTGACCAGATAATTCTTCTATGCCTTGAGACAGACATCTGAAGCAGCCCTGACAGATGGATGGATGCCCTGGTAGCCTTTGGTCTACCAGTTAGCAGCATATTGGCCTCAATGAGCTCTGAGCATTGTCTCCTCTGCAGCACAGGGGGATGACTGTAGTTTATTTGAAAATATCCATCTTGTTTGACTATGAACACAAAACCAGTTTCTTGCACACTAGAGAATCTAACCTGCTGCTTTGCACTGTGCTTAGTTAACAGGGAGTACATTGTTGAATGAGCTGTAGTGCTGTGGACATTTCTTTATGCTCTCTGTTCATTTTCTTAATCTCTAAAGCCCTCCCTTAACTTTATCGTTCTTTGTGCCTGTGCCTTGCATTCTTGCATTCCTTTCGACACTCACTTTTGTAAGTCTCCTAGCTGGGATTACTACTTCCAACCCCCACATTCCTGTCAGAGTTATCTCTAGAATGTGGAGTTGATTGCATTCCTCTCCCACTCCCTGAAACTTTCCAAACAGGAGCCTCAGTAGGCTAAAGGCCAAGTCCATGAACTTGGCATAGAAGGTCCTTCACGCTTTGGCCTCTAGAGTCCTCTTATCTGTCCAGTGACTTCCTTCACGCTGGCTGCACCCACACTTTCAGGTTGTCTTGAGTTCTCCAAATGTCCCAGTAGATGTTTATTATTTTAGATAATGGACATATTTCTAAGGCTGTCATGAAAAGTAAATGAAGTGAAAAATACAGAAACTTAATAAATTATAAACCAATCTATTAGCTATCCAATTATCTATTTACATTACAAATGTTAGGACTGATAAATCCTTTTTGTATAATTAGTTTGAGTTGCCCTAACAATGTCAGAAACCGAATAACTTAAACAATAGAGTGTTATTCACAATTTTAAAGGCTGGGAGGTCCAAGATCATGTGCAGTAGGATTGGTGACTGATGAGGATATGATCTGGAACTTGCAGGTGCCTGTTTTCTTGTTTTTTGCTCCCATGGCATAGGAACAGAAATTTAGGGAGAAGGAGCATACAAATAAGCAAGCACAAATTCTCTGGTGTCATTTTATCATGACCTCATCTTACCCTAACTTCCTCTGTTAATCCCAAAGATGCAAGGAGAAAGAACACTGACCTAAATCATCACTGACCAAATTAATTAAAGCAAACAAGTAATTAAAACGAGCTTATATTTTATTCATGTACATGGGCAGTCTTTCTTTTAGGAACTGTTCACATTCCCAGAACCAGGTTCTTCCCACCTTCAATGACTCATTGCCAGCCCCATATAATTACTTAAGGCCAATGTGATACGTCATCATTAGCAACCAATGTGACACATCTCCACTGTCACCATGGTCACTTATGCATATGCTCCAGAGCCCCATATAAAGTCTGAACCATCACAGCCCTCTTACTCTCTTTTATCTCTGCTCAGAGGAGGACTTTTATGTACCCACCCTCAAAAATTCTCTTGCATGAGGTATGTTGCACGGTGTGATCTTTACAGCATTCCTTGGCCCATCAATTGCTGCAAAAACACACTCCCCCTAAGATAGTTTCAAAAGGTTAGCATTGGGCATGGGGAAGATAAGATTGTTGTAGCTTGGGGAAAGGGGTTTCCAAACAAGTGATTTGGCAAGCAAATAAGCAGGGTTACAGAAGCAGAATGTAACGAAGTGTTTATAACAACAGGTGGTCATAACAACCTTTTAAAACAAAGACATGGTTGCAAGGTGGTCATAACAACTTTTTGAAACAAAGACATGGTTGCAGTTTCCTGGAACAGGTGCTAAAGAACAATTTGTAATTAAGGTTATAGGTGGAGCATAGCACAATCTTTGAGAAACAGAGATTTAATCACAAACAGGAATAAAGAGTAAACTTAGTTTGTCTTTATTATAAGATGACTTTCAAGCCCACGATGGAGGCAGGTTGGTTCATATCCCCTGCGGTCTTGTCTCAAAATACCATCTGTACTTTGGGCTGGGGCCATAATTCAATCCATAGCACTCAGTAGGGGTTGTCAACAGTTTTGTGACTAGTGATGGTGTATCCAACATCCTGTTTGAAACAGCAGGATACCAGGAATTTCATGTTCAAGGAAGGCATTCCACATTCAAAAATAACTACATTTAATTAGGGTAGAAATCAAATAAGTGGAAAGTTGAGAACTGATGAGAAATTAAAAAGGAAAGACAGTCAAAACTTTATTTTGGGGTGGCTCTGAATTTACCAATGAAAATAAAAATTTTATCTTACAAATGATGATAATGGTGGTATGGGAACAAGCTCACCAATGTACTAGCACAGAATTGGCTCTTAGTTTCAGTAGCTACTAAGATGTTCATTTTCATGATCTAATTTATGAGAAATCATGTTAAGAAAATGATCCAGCCAACTGGTGGTGGTGCATGCCTTTAATCCCAGCATTTGGAAGGCAGAGGCAGGCATAGGTCTGTGAGTTCAAGGCCAGTCAGTCTACAGAGTGCAGAAAGAGTACCGGATAGACTCCAAAACTACACCTGTCTTGAAAAAACCAAAAAGAATAATATCATCCAAAAGTCAGGAGAGGTGTTGTGTATGCAGATACTGAGATACTGTTTATATTATGATAATCATAGTATCTTTACATCATTTAAAATTAATATTAGTGACTATACTTAGTATGTTATTTAATAAAATTATAATACTATTTATGATAAACCTGGAAATAATTCATAGAGGAATAGTCAAATAGTTATTAAATAAGGCCTTTTTGGGGGGCCAACACATATTTTTATAATTTAAAGAAATTAAATATTAAGGAACGGTCTGAAAAGATGGCTCAGTAATTAAGAGCATGTACTGGTCTAGCAGAAGATCCAAGTTCAGTTCCCAGTGCCCCTGTTAAGTGGTTCACATGTAATTAAAGCTACAGGGATTTTTGTGCTTTTTTTTATCTGCCTTCTGGACTCCATGGGCCCCTAAACTTATATATGTGTACCCACTCATACATAATTAAAGTATAGTAAATATTTTAATTAAATAAATAAAATACATAATAATAAAGGAAATAAAATTAAATAATCAATTAAATAAAAATTAGATGATTAATTAATAAAAATTAATAATAGTAAAAATAAGTCTGAAGTCCAAGGTAACAATAACTGAAAAATCTTTGAATAAACAAAACGTACAGCTCTAGTTTGTTGCACAACCATACAGCTATATAAACACAATGCCCAAGTTCATAGAACTAGGGGTCAGTGAGAATTAAAGAGATCACAGACTATTTGTCAGGTGATCAAAAGATGTGTCACCAACATTTAAAAGACACTGGCATTTTCAAAATCAAAAACCATGCCAATCAAAGGTGATCTAGGTGCAGTTACCACTTCACAACATAGTCTTTGTCTGTTGCTGGTCTGAATAAACAGTTTTCAGGGACACAAGTAAACTGACAACATATTTGGGTAATATAGTGGAGCCAAGTGTTTGTTTCATAATCAAGTGGAGAACAATGGAGACTGGGAGAAGCAGGGGAGGGAGGAAACAGACTGAGCTGTTAACTGAACTAAATGCTGCAGCCAAAGGTACCCATTGTAGTGTGAGGAGAAGCAGTGTGAATGACCGAGCTGAAGGGACCCTAGGCCAGGAGAACATCATTCATGCCCAGCTTGTAGCAAATGCAGAAAACCAGAGAACCAGATGCTGGCAAGAGTTTCAGCGTTACTGGAATTTGCTCTGATACCTTTTGCTTAGTAGTAAGTTTGACTGAAGGTTCAGAGAGAAGAAGGGACAAAGGTTAAAAGGTGGCCATTTGCAGGTCAAGGACATGCACTCATTATCTGGTATAAGAAAGTCCCAGTCTTGAGAGTCATATAGAATGGTGTCAAACACAGACAACACTCTGCATCTTGGTTGTGCAGTTTGTGTCCTGAGTAAATCATTCAGTCTTGCTCTGTACCAGCTTTCTCATCTCCAAAGTGTATATGAGGCCTCTAATGAGTCACCTGTGGTTGTTTGTCCTTTTGCCATTCCTCCTCACAGCAGCCTCAGAGAACTGTCTCTCTCCCTCTAACCCAAAGACCACATTCCAGGACATGAGCCTTTCATCAGGGAGCCATTTTGATCAACACTGGTAGACTGAGAGCAAGGCCAAATCCCTGGGAAAGGGAAAATGGAGAACTGGGGGCTTAAGTGACATCCGGGGAAGGCCGAGAATCAAATAATGCCTGTCGATGGTCAGCCATTTAATAAAACCTGCTGGTTATTATTAGAAACACCACACTACTATGAACAGCAACTATGGGTTCCCTGTTGGATTTTCCCTGAGAAAAGAAATTATATAAATGTCACATTTATTAGATAATAGGCTTGCAGCTTGAAAATGGTGCACTGACTCAGTGAAGCCCTGTTCCCTACAGGCAGCCAGTCAGATGTAACTGGGGAACATCTTCATATCTAAATATTCCCTTTTTAAAAAGTATATCGTTTCACATGTATTTAAATGAAATACCACTGCTCTAGACCTGATGCTGCTGTACCTTGCTTTTCACTCTGCTTCCTAGTCCATGCTGCAGGTTGCATGCTGTAGCTGTTTCCAGTGCTGCATGGCCTGGCAGTGCCTGGCCTCATTTTACCTGTCCATCACTGATACTTTAGCAGGGGAGATGCGCAACTCCATGTGCACTGCTAATTGGAAGGCAGACTGGCAAGACCATCCTGAAGAAGAATCGGAAAAAACACTCTATCACAATCAAGTCTTGCATTCTGTCGTATGTGTTTGTATCATGTGTTTAGGAAATCGAGACCTGGAGATAGGCAGCAGTCTGTAGGAACTAGATATAAAACTCCATCCTATCTTCTAAAGATCCCAGTATGTAAGCCACTACTAGTCTACAGATGAAGGAACTAAAATATGGAGGTTCCACCATGGCTGGTATTTAAACTCAGGAAGGCTGGCTCCAGGTACTGTGCTTCTACCCACAACACCACAGCTTACATCCAGGAGGCTGTCTGTATGTTCCATAGAACACTGGATGGGGCTTCTGCTGTCCAACTCAATAAAGAGATGCTTTTCTTGACTCACCTCTCAGTTGGTCCTACACTCCCAAACATTATAGAACTTCACTTCAGTGACATATCCTGCCATGTATATAATTTTGCAATGTTGAAATATTCTCATCCTTTCTTATTTCAACTACTCCCAGTAAAAATTTCACATGTCTGGGAACTGGGATCCTTCTATCATTTAAATAGTATGTAAAAAATGTGTCTCATATTGCTTTGTTTGGGCATTTTTGTCTTATTAGTCTTTTGCTTATATGGTATATGTTTTGATTTTGTGTTTTTGAGGGGTTTGTTTCTTGTTCCTATTTTTATTTTATATGTGAGAGCTTCTTATTGCTTGGTTTTATTTTGTTTTGCTTGCCTGTTTATTTCTAAAGAGAGGAGAAAAAGTCATGTAGGAGTTCTTTCTGTTTGTGTGTTGCTTTCATTGGTGAATGAATAAAGAAACTGCTCTGGGTCTGATAGGGTAGATCTTAGGTAGGTGGGGAAGACAGAACTGAATTCTGGGAGGAAGAAAGCAGAGTCAGGAAAGAGACAGCATTGGAGCCGTGAGAGACAGACATGCCGAATCTTTCCTAGTAGGCCATGAACTCGTGATGATATACAGATGAATAGAAGTGGGTTAAATCAAGATGTGAGAGTTAGCCAGTAAGAGGCTAGAACTAATGGGCCAAACAGTGATTTAATTAATACAANGGGATTTGGGAAGAGTTGGGGGAGGGGGAAGTGTGATCATAATAAAATATGTCAAACTTTTCAATGAAAAAATTAAAATAAATTTTAAAAAGAGACAAAGTAAAAATAAATCTATTTGGTAATATTTTAAAAATAAAGTATCTTTAAAAAACTACAATATTCTGAAGGACATTTGTACTTTTCAAATCCTATCCTAATATAAAATGGTTCCTACATATTTTAGTTCCCTTTTTAAGGCTAATAACCAAACATATTCAGGCAGGCATTGTCAACTAGACTGACAAAGGAAGAAACTTAAATATAAGATGTCCTATTTTCTGGGCTGCTCAGGACATAAGTGATTATAATAACTTAACCTGTTGAGCCCTAAAACCTGAGCTTTTTTGTTGAAAAATTAAGCTCTTCCTTTCTTTGGGAAGAGAGATGGAGTGGAAAGAAAACAGAACAAGCGTATAGATGCACCCCACTCTCCAAGCAAATGTATCTTTGTAAAATCCTGGGTGCAATGACAAGTTAGTCAATAAGAATCACATTAACATAGGTATAGAAAGAAAAGCGGTTGGCAGGTGGCAGCAAGCCAGACAGGGGTGACTAACTGCAGGTGTCCTGACAGTAGCCACATTTCATTTTGCTCTATTGGGGACTGACATCATTTTGAATCAACAATTCAGGAGCCTAGTAAGACACCACTGTATGAGTCATTGGTCAAGGAGGCCCTAGAGGTACCCCAAACAAAGGCTTTTGCCATTTTTCTTCACTAACCATCATAACTAGATAGTAAGACCCTATTGCTGAAGATACCACATACTTCAGATTTAGGACACAGAGAAATCAACCTCAACTACCCAGGAAACTCTCTCCCACTCATGGCTAGCTTCCATAGTGCTAGAAGGTGTTATGCAGTCTGCTAGGGGAAAAAAGACACCAGTAGTCTCACCTGCACTGAAACCTGCATGCAGTAATAGTGACCTTCTTGACAAGATTTGCCCACTGGTGCAGCAGCAGCATGCTGGCTATGTGGGTAAGCAACTGCTTTCTGATTGGACATGAGGCCTGATCCACAAGAGGGATTTCATGCCTGGTACTATTAGACTGAGATCATAGGCTTAAAGGAAAAGGAACTTCTGTTGTTATTATGTTGTGGGATCATAATATTTTGTTTATACTCATAGATTTGTGCTGCTCTCAACTTCAGTCATATGAGCTTTTTGCAGTAAGTAGCAGTTAATGCATAGATTCTTATCTGGCCAAAGTGTCACGTAAAAGTAACTTCTGAGTGCTCAGCTGTGGGTGAATCATCTGTATTAAATTCTGTCTATCCACGGCTTGGGCAACATTTTGGAAGAATGGCCAGGAGTTGTAAGAGTTGACAGGTGAGGAGAGGGAGAGAATTCTGTACATGGTTGTTACACACATCAATTCATAGGACCTGTGGTTACCTGCACAAGACTTTCACAAGATCAAGTCAATAAAAAAAATCTCAGCATAAATGGGGGGGCTCAAGAGCATACCTTCAATAGGGAACTATTAATGGTTCATAGCCGCTGAGGGAGGAAGAGCCACTCTCCCTTGGGAACATGTCTGACGTTAAGATGTCCATGCTTCCAGTGGATGGGCCATGGACTCAGAGGGCTATCAACAATGAAAAGAGGAGGACATGAAATTAGGAGGGTGAGAATTGGAGAGGGGCAATGGTAGATGGGATCAAAACATATTGTGCACATGTATAAAGGATTTAACAAATAAGTGTGAAGTATTCATTAAAAAAATTCAGGAGCCTAATGAGCAGATAATCATATAAATTCTCACAAGTGTCTCCTCACCTGTGACAAATACATGTGTAAAGTCCTCTGCAGGCAGAAATGGGGAGATTAGGAAGGTCTGCGCTTAGTTCTTGCTCTGAGTGGTTATATTTGCATATTAAAATGATCACAGCCATCTTTATTTTAATCCTTTTTGTCCTTGTTTCTTCCAGGTGTGTTGTTATAGTGACAATAAAACTATTATAGAAAATTATTAAATTATTAAAGGCTAAACCTGACCATATCATTTTTAGGCATTTAGAATTGGTTTGTAGGAAGAATTCTGAAGAGTTTCAACAAGTAGGTGAAAGAATTCCTAAAAATCCTTCATGCAGAGATCAATGGATGATTCCACTAAAATCTGAAATAGCCAGAAAGCAGACAGAAATGTGGACAGTAAATACTGTGCTCATGAGGTTTCAGATGAAGCTATAACAAGAATTGGGCTACAGATCATTTATGTTACAATTGGGCAAAGAATTTATCTGTATTTTGTTCATGTTCTAAAGATTTAAGGTAGGCTGAGTTTAAAGGTGACAAACTAGTTAGTATAATTTGTCAGAAGAAATTTCATAATTCAAGGGATAGTATGGTTGCTCCTAGTTGCTGCTAGCTAAATTTGTAGTAAGAATCTGGAGCAAAAAGCACAATAATTTTTCTTTTTAACCAGAGCATGTTTTATTTCAATCCTGATGAGGGAAAGGGATGGAAAACACATAATAAGGGGAGGGGTCTTTATATAATACATACAACATCAGGCAGGGCCAACCATAGGGAATGAGACCTACTGCACCCATTCCCGTCCAACTCCTACACAGCTTCTGAGGCCAGCTGAGGACAGATGGGACGTGAACTAAGACCCTTGGCACAGTAACATGGCCAATGCACCAAAAGATGGAGAGACTGTCCCGGGGAGCAAGGCCCCAGGCCTCAGCTGCTCCCCTAGTGGAGAGGAATGAGAAACTTTGGCTCAGCAGGAAGGCAGATTTCAAAAATCAGTGTACCCTTGTTAAACTTTTCAGATCACAAACTGGAATGAGTCCAAACATCTATCAAGTTGATGCTGTTTCCTGTTTTCTCTAAGACCTTTCCCCTTCAGGCCTGAGTCCA
>LOEQ01009263.1:0-14297 GCA_001685075.1 Bramus lutescens
CATAAGGCTGCACTTCCAGGCTCGGAGGCCAGCATACATCTCCCAGGTGCACATGAATGAGTTGCCGGCTACTGCATCACCAGCAGGCGCAGGGCATAGTGCCACCCGTCATCAGTGTCTGACTTAGACAAGTCTTTCCGCTCATGCACATGTGCTGGGAAACCTTTAAAAGCTGAAGGCACAATTCCCAGCTCCCTCTCTCTCTCTCTTCCACCCTGTTCACCTTTCCTTGCAGGCCCATGCTGCACACCCTCTAATAAACTTATACACGTGGGTTCGTTTGTGTCCCGCGCCATCTTTCCATCTCCGTGGAATATTATCGGAATAATATTTTAAGATTATTAGGCATGGTTTGCCTTTGATTAGAGAAGACTGAGACTCAAGGCATTTGGTGTGTGAATGTAGATGATATAAAGTTTTCAAACATGAAGAGGGTGACCTTTGCTGAGGTCTTGGAACTGACCAGATTGGTAGGCAATGTTGGAGGCGAGAGAATGAACAGACATGGTGGGCCTCACAGACATGGAAAAATCCCATCAGGTTTTTGAGTCAGCTTGTGTGGCTATACAGTAAGAGGTATAGAGTTCTAGAAAAGCAAAGGAGGAAGAAAAACTGGAGACCAGAAGGGAGTGACCAGTTGTCTTGATCTTAATATATTCTGAATTCTTTTTTTATTTTTTATTAATCCAGTTATTTTAAATCTCTAGAGTTCTTTTCTAGTTCTCCAGAGACACTTTAATTCATTAAAAAATAAAATATAATAGGATAGAATTAAAGCCAGGACATCAAAGTTAAACAAGGCAAGCCAACAGGAGAAAAAAAAAGCCCCAAGAAAAGGTTCAGGAATAAGAAACCCATGTGTTCATAAATATTAGGAGTGTCAAAAACATAGTATCCAGAAAGGTATAATACATACACAGAGGACCTGACTATCCTGTGCTTACTTCCTCAGCCTTTGTGTGTTCATATGTGCTTTGCTCAGTTTATTTAGAGGACCTCGACCTCCTGGTGTCCTCCCTCACCTCTGGTTCATACACTCACTCTTTTTCCTCCTTTTCCTTTGGATTTCCTGAGATCTAAGGGTTGGGATTTGATAGAGAAATCCTAATTTCGTGTTCTGTGTTCAAGGATATATCTCTCTTTCCCTGCATGGTGTCTGGCTGTCGGTCTCTCTATTTGTTTCTATCTGCTGAAGGGTACAGCCTTTTCTGATGATACTGAGCTGTGAGTATAAGAGAATACCATTAGTGGTTATTTTACTGTTCCTTTTTCTTTTTACAAGGAGTACTTGATTTTACACTAAGTCTCAGAGCTATCTGGTCTATGGTCCTCTGTCGCTTAAGCATTGTCAGGTATGGGTTCCATGTTGTATAATGGACTTAAGCCAAATCAGACATTGGTTGTTTACTCCCACAAGCTTTGTACAATCATTGCCTTGGTATATTTTGCAGGCAGGACTTATTGTTGATAAAAGGTTTTGTAGCTGATTTGGTGTTTGTGTTTTATTTTTGGTACCTTACAGAGCATCTTCCAACATCAAAGGTACTACATCTTGGGGCTGAAGGTTTTGTGTACGTACTAGCTATACCTCTCCAAATTCAATTAATTTTGTACATGTTTTTCTGGTTTTTGTTTTTGTTGAACAGGTATAGAGAGAATGGAAAAAAAACTTAAATTACTCTTGATTTCAGTGAATTTGCTTTTAATTTTTATCTATTAAGTTCATACTGGGTATGGGATTGCTGAAAACGGCATTTATTATGCTTAGGTATGTCAACTGTATTCCTGGTCCCTGTGTCCCTGATGCAGGACCTTCATTATAATGGGTGTTGGAATTTGCTAAAGGATGTTTCATTATCTAATGGGATGATCATGTTTTCATTTCCTTCAGTTTGTTTATATTTCTAATAACTTGTAATGCCTGCATTACTCTCCATGGTACAGTTTGCACTAATGTACCATTTGCAAGTGGGCCAAGGGTCTCAAGATTAAAAGAACACATAAGACGTGGGTCATTTGTGAGCAGAGAATGCTGAACGCCTTTATTTAAGCTTAGAAAAAGCCTTATATACCTAGCTGATACACAATGGAATCCACCCCAGGCAGGTAGGAAATTACAGCATTCAAGAGTAAATAAAACCCCTATGCTAACCACCAGTGGGGGCAGAGTGAGCACAAGAACCAAGGGGGTGTTTAGTCAGAAATGCAACAAGATGTTTGGCCAGAAACTGCAAGCTATCCTCAATATGAGCCCCGGGAGGAGGGGTAGATCTGTGGGACCTATAATAGTATTTATTGATTTTAATATATAGGATAATTCTAGCATCTCTGTAATGAAACCTTCTTTTTTTGAGGTTGGATTTATTCAGGGGATTATGGAGGGGGAGGGAGAAGCAGAGAGAGAGAGAGAGGGGAGAGAAGAAAGAGACAGAAGTGGGGGGGAGAAGTGGGGAGAGAAACAGAAGCTGCCTCTCCAAGAAGAAGATGGGAAAGCTAATGAAACCTTCTTAATCATGGTGAATGATCTTTTAATGTGTTCTTGAATTTCATTTTCAATTATTTTTTGAGCATTGAGGTAAATTGATTGGATTTCTGTGTGGTTTGTGTATCAGGTGAACTTTGACCTCATAAAATAAATTGAAATTTTCCTTCTGTTTCTATTTTGTTAAATAATTTGAGAAATATTGGCATCAACTCCATTAAAACTATAATAGAATTCTGTGCTAAATCTATCTGGCCTTGTTTTTGTTATTGTTGTTTGTTTTGTTTTTGTTTTTTGTTTTGCCTTTTTTCAAGTTAAGAGACTTTTAGACTAGTTCTATTTCACTAGAAGCCTATTTAAATTGCTTGTCTGTTCTTTATTTAACTTTGATAAATAGAATCAATTGAGAAAATTATCTATTTCTTTCATATTTTCCAATTTGTTGGAGGGTTTTTATTTTATTGATTGATTGGTCAATTGATTGGTTGATTGATTGATTTTTTTTGAGAGAGGGTTTCCCTATGTAGATGTCCTACCTGTCCTGGGTCTCATTTTGTATATCAGGCTGGCCTCCAACTAACAGAGATCTGCTTGCCTCTTCCTCCCAAGTGCTGGAATTAAAGACATGTGCCACCATGTCCTGGCCATTGGAGTTTTTTAAGTACATACATTTAATTGTCTGGGTTTCCTCTCTGTCTTTTGTTATGTCCCCTTTTGATTTTTGATTTGGTTAATTTGCATATTCTCTCTGCCTTTAGTTAGGTTGGATAAGGCTTTGTTTATCTTGCTGATTTTTCTCAAGAATCAACTCTGTTTCATTGATTCTTTATATAGTTCTTTTTTCTATTTTACAGTTTTCACACCTCAGTTTAACTATTTTTTTCCCTCTACTCCTCTTGGGTGTATTGTCTTCTTTTTGTTCTGGAGCTTTCGGGTGTGGTAAATTGCTAGTATGAGTTCTCTTCAATTTTTTTTTCAAATGTAGGTACTTCGTACTATGAACTTGCCCCTTAGTACCACTTTCTTTGAGTTCCATAAGGTGAGTTCTATAGGGATTTAATTTCTTTCTTTATTTATGTCTTGACCAATTTTTCATTCAGTAGGGAGTTGTTCAGTTCCCAAGGGTTTGTATGCTCTCTGTTTTCTCTTATTGATAATGAGCTTTAATCGACAGTGAACTGATAGGATCTAGGGTTTTATTTCACTCTCTTGTATCTGTTGAGACTTGCCTAGTGGCTGATGTTTAGACAGTTTTGGAGAAAGTTCTACCAAGATCAGAAAAGAATGTGTATTCTTTTTTGTTTGGGTGAAATGTTCTGTAAACATCTGTTAACTGCCTTTGGTTTATGATATATGTTAACCAAGAAACATACCTCAATATCAAAGATAAACATTGTCTCAGGGCAAATGGCTGAAAAGGATATTATAAGAGAAGATTGGTATGATTCTAATTGATCTTTCATGTTACTTTTTGTTTCTCCATGTAGCTTTTACTGTTATTTTTTGTTCTGTAAGCTTAGTGTTTTGATTATTAGGTGTGAAGTAGAATTTCTTTTCTAGCCCGATGTATTCAGTATTTTGTATGCTTCTTTTACCTCTCTCTATATGTATCTCATTATTTAGGTTAGGGAAATTTTCTTCTTTGGTTTTGTTGAAAATACTTTCCGGGCCTTTGATATGTGTTATTGTCCTTCCTGTATTCATAGTTTCTGTTAGTTTTATTCTTTGCATTGTGTCCCACAATTCCTGGATATTTTGTTTCAGGACATTTTTAATTAACAGTTTTCTTGATCAAGGTATTAATTTCTGCTATCATGTCTTCAGTGCCAGATATTCTGATACATTTTCTTGAGGGGTTTTGCCCCTGAGGTTCCAGTTCTAGCTCTTAAATTTTTCATTTCCATGTTTCCCTCAGGGTGTGTTTTTTTTATTTATTCTATTTCCACCTTCAGGTCTTGAACAGTTTTATTCATTTCCTTCTACTGTTTGCTTATATTTTTCTGGGCTTCTCAAAGGGATTTCTTTATCTT
This sequence comes from Bramus lutescens, assembly GCA_001685075.1. Classification (NCBI taxonomy): domain Eukaryota; kingdom Metazoa; phylum Chordata; class Mammalia; order Rodentia; family Cricetidae; genus Bramus; species Bramus lutescens. Next base: position 4,513 of record LOEQ01009263.1, read on the forward strand.
GTCTCAGGATTTGTGTTTTCATGGGTTTATTTAAGGGATTTACTCATTTTCTCTTTAAGGACCATATTTTCAAACAGGTTATTTTAAGTTCTTTTTTTCTTTTGTGTTTTAACTATGTTGAAATCTTTAAAGACTACTGTGGTACTGTTGCAGGGTTTTAGTGGAGACAGTCCTGCCTGTTATTAATTATGTTTTTACACTGGTGTCTGGGTAGATCTCTGATTCTGTCATGATTGTAGGTCTAGGAGTTGATGTTTTATTTATCTATTTATCTATCTATTTATTTATCTATCTATTTATTTATTTATTTATTTATTTATTTATTTATTTATTTTTGTCTGTTTGTTGGGTGTTTTGCTCATTGGTTTCTGTTTTCTCCCTGGCCTTTAGGGCAATGTTGTGGCTGTGTACTGACGGGTTGGAAATTTTCTGCAGACGTGTTTTCCTGACCTGTTCTGCTGCTATGTTTTCCCAGTGAATTCCTACTGGTATTGGAGGCTGGAATAATGGGACACTTTGGAGTAGCTAGGGTTGAGATCAGTTGAGTCAGAGAGTAAACGGAGACTGCAGCAGGTGTCTGCTACAAAGCTGTGGATGAGACTTTGGTTGAATAGAAACTGAAGGAGAACAATGGAGAGGCATGGATCTACTTTCAGCCTACTTGTTGTCCTAGTAGGAAAAATAGCCCTTGAGTTAACAGGGGTTGTCTGCTGCCTGCTGGAGTTGGGAACTGTGACGAAAGAATGAGTGGAACAAGGGAAATTAGAAGGGGAGGATGTTTGAGAACTACAGAAGATGGAGGAAGGGAAGGCTGCCAGTTATGTACCACTGAAGAGCTGGAGATGAGACTAGGCAGTGGGATGTGGCAAAAAAGAGGGATAATATGATCAAAATATTTATTATAATATTTTATTTTATAAATTGGTCAAATGGGATAAATAGAAAAATGAAATAGAATGAACATGTCCAATTACTCAAGTATTCTGGGGAAATGAGTTAGATGCTAAAGAAAATAATTTTCCCCTATATAAAGAAATTTGTAGATGAAATTAGTATTCAGTGAAGTTATATTTTGTTTAAAGAATGACATTGTGACTTGTAGCATGTATTCTATGGGATAATGCTTTTCTTTGTTGTGTGTATGTGTTTTATATTTTTTCTCAAAATGAGAAATTGGATTCAAATCTACATTTTAAAGTATTTACTAATTCACATTTAATTGTCTTATCTGGTATATAGAGCTCAAAGTGCAACATGAACAAAACATATCTTATTTGTCTTGAATATGTAAATTGAAGACTAAACACAGACATAGTATAAAATCACTATTGCTGAAATATATCCCAGCCATATATTGGCTATTGTTTTTAAAATACATATGCTACTTGTAGTTTATGTATGAAGTCAAATAATAAGAGATAACTAAAACCTGCTATGCTCTTATACGAATAAGGTATTTTAGTATTCTGAAATGATGGTAGAATATCCAACACACAGAATCTAACATCGAAGTATTTCATTCTGTTGTTTCTCTGTACAGGAATAAGATATCTGCATTAAGAAAACAGCAAAATAATCCAGGGATTAAAGAAAGAGCATTATTACTTTCTTCTTTTCCTTTATTCTTATCTCATACAGTATATCCCAACTTCAGTGTCCCCCTACCTTCTCCCCTCCCATTTGTCCTTTACCTCGCATCTGGCTTAGTTCCACTCCTCCATTTGCCTTCAGAAAAGATTACAATGGTTTTCAGAGTTCTTGATTTTGCAATTATGAAGAAACTCACCCAATGAAGTACAAATGTAGGAAGAAATGTAAAGTAGCAGAAAAGAGAAAAGAGGCAGTGTGGGGAGGATGAGGAGTGAAAGAAATGTAGGAAATCAAAGAAAAATGATCTCCAAAATGTTGGAATTATCGGAGTTCTCTTTTGCTTCAATTTGCCTTTTTCCTTTTTTATAGACAAGTAAAAAGCCTTTGAGTATTTACACCAATTCTGAACATTTGTTGAACAAGAATGCTATACACCACCTGAATAAAAATTAACCTTTTGAAAAGTATTATACTGGTTAGACAGAAACATTCTAGTTATTCTCGTATTTCATAGAATATTTACTGAAAATAAAATATGATGCTTTATTTTGATTAATTAAGCTAAAATTGTAAAGTCAAGAGAGAATTTATAGACACTTTAGGAATAGTGGAAAGGTTCAAATTTGCTACTATTTCTTTGGAGGAGAAAGCATTAAGAGAGCAGAAGTATTGAAAGCAATATATCTCTTCCATATGAGTACATCAGAGATTTTCCCATGCAACTAAAGATGCCCAAAAGCCGCATGAAGGAATTACATGGCTAAAAATTCCCACTCCCTCCCCTCTTCCCACTCCCATCCCCACTCCCTCCACAGACCCTCCAATCTCACCCCCTCCACTCTTAAGAGAGGGCCATGCACCTTGCCCTGTGGAAAGTCCAAGGCCCTCCCTACTACATCTAGGTTGAGAAAGGCTTACATCTAAAGAGGATCCCAATAAGCCAGAACATGCCATAGAGACAAATCCCAATGTCACTATCAGTGGCCCCTCAATCTGCCCCAACTGTCAACACCCTTCATGGTTGACTCCCAGTTCAGAAAGCTGTCTTAGTAGATGAACCCCTCAAGTTATTGAATTCTTTGCTCATGCTCTCACTCCTTCCACTCTTCAACTGATTTTGGGAGCCCAGTCCAGTGTTCTGATGTGGGTCATTGCCTCTGTTCCCATCTCCTGTTGGATGAAGGTTCTATGGTGATATTTAAAATAATCATCAGTCTGATTACAGGGTAAGGTCAGTTCAGATGCCCTCTCCTCTATTGCTTAGGGTCTCAGCTGGGGTCATCCCTGTGGGTTCTTTGGCATTATTCTGTAGCCAGGTTTCTTGCTACCTCCCCAATGGCTCCCTCAATCAAGATATCTCTTTCCTTGCTCTCATATCTATTCTTCCTCCATCTCGACTATCCCATTCCCCCAAGTTCTCCTCAAAACCCCCTTTTCCTATTCCTTTCACTCCCCTGACCCCATGCTCCCAAATTTTTCTCTGTTCCTAATTTTCAGGAGGGTCTATATACGTTTTCTTTGGCTTCAGCTTATTACTTAGTTTCTCTAGGATCATGGACTATAGGCTTGATGCCCTTTGTTTATGTCTAGTAGTCATTTATGAGTTAGTACCTACCATATTTGTGTTTGTTGGGTCTGTGTTACCTCACTCAGGATAGTGTTTTCTAATTCCATCCATTTGCATGCAAAGTTCAAGATGTCATTAATTTTTACTGCTGAGTAGTACTTTAATGTGTAGATGTGCCATTCTTCAGTTGAGGGGCATATAGGTTGTTTCCAGGTTCTTGCTATAACAAACAATGCTTCCATGAACATAGTTGAACAAATGCTTTTGGAGTATGATTGAGCATGTTTTGGTTATATTCCCAAGAGTGGTATTGCTGGATCCTAAGGTGGGTTGATTCCCAGATTTCTGAGAAACCGCCACACAGATTTCCAAAGTGGTTGCACAAGTTTGTACTCCCACCAGCAATGGATGAGTTTTCCCCTTACTCCACATCCTCAGCATAAGCTACCTTTAGTGGTTTTGATCTTAACCATTCTGACAGGAGTAAGATGGTGTCTTAGAGTTGTTTTGATTTGCATTTACCTAATAGCTAAGGAAGTTGAACATGTCCTATAACAATGACTGGCCCTGCAAGACTCGGAGTCAGGTGAATTGAATCAAAACATACACAAAAGTTTAAACTCTCAAAGAAAAAAATGTTAAATTTATACTTGCCAACTGTTATATTGATACTGCTTTACTAAATGTAAAGTATTAACTTACTAGCTTCCTAATAAAGTGATTTTACAACCTTTTTATGTTTTTTAATAAAGGGGTACTTATTCATGAAACAGTAACTGTCAATGATTCCTGGAAGAAAGGAGAATCCTAATCTGATGTAGTATACTCATGGTAGGATGTCAGAAAGGTGTTTGAAGGGTACTCATCTTTCCTTCCTCAAGAAAATAATAGGCAGAAGTTCCTTTTGCCTATCATTATAGCTATATTATAACTAATATCAAAAAGAAAATTGAGCTGACAAATTCTGTGTAGAAACTGCAGGGATTTGCTTTGTTTAATCTTTGTATTTATTTACTTATTTATTTTTGATGTGAAGTTTTTGATTACCCAAGATGGTCCTAAACTATGGGTTTAGATTTGGAGTAGAGATGATTGCACATTTGCACTGAATGCCTGGTCTACAAATATGTACTCAATGCCTAGTCTGTCCATTATTTTATCGATCATTTTTTTCTCAGCCAAGGAAAATGGATAATATAGTATAAAGGATATTCCAGTGAGACAAGAAAGTTTGTTGAAATTTTTAAGAATAAAGATCCAAAATAGATATATTTTGTTGTCTTTCTCAGAAGTGATTAACTTTATATTAAGCACAAGCATAGTTTCCACTTGAAATATAAACATCCAAATAATAAATTGTGTGTTTAGAGTACTTGTCCAGAAAAGACATGCAAAAAATTATTTTCCCTTCTCTCCAAAGGCATCACCAGCAAAAAATATTTCACAGTGATGGTTAGAAACCCCTAAGACCCTTCTTCACCAATGGCTTCCTGTTTGTATTCCTGTGCTCATGCATATCCAGTGTATCCTGAGTTGTTGTGGATCAAAATTGCTATGTCTATGTAGTCTAGAAGATGGCATTTTGTAGAAAATTTCTCAATATTCACTCCCTTAAATACTTTTTGCCTCTTCTTTCACATTGTGCCCTGAACCTGAGAAAGGGCTCTATAATTGTATTGTTTAGGATGGAACAATATTATTCACTTATGCTCAGTACCTTGTGCAGCCATGATTGCATAAACCACAGTTTAGTGCAAAGAGACTCCTCTAACTAATGCTGACAGTTGTATGTATAGGAACAAAGCATAAATATTTGAAGTAAATTTGATATTATGACACCTTAGCCAAACAACAGTTTTCGGTCCCCCATATGACCTATGATTTCCCCTGTAGGGTTTTTGGCCAATGTTATGGCACCAGGCATGTAATTACTCTTGGGACATGTTTCACAAATCCAGTCAGAGAGTAGTTGTCTGAGGCTTTCAGTCCAGCCTGGTTTCAGTCCTCCCACCAGGTCCCACAGCCTTTTAGCACTAAAGAAATTACACAGAATTCTGTATTAATGATAAACTGAAGGACCCATTAGCTCAGGCTTCTTATTAACTTTTATAACTTATATTAACCCATTTTTCTTGTCTATGCTAGCAACATGGCTCAGTACTTTTTTCAGCAGGGTAGGTCACATCTTGCTTCTTCTGTGTCTGCACAGGACTGCAGAAGGAGCTTCCCTCTTCCCAGAATTCTCCTGTTCTCATTGACCCTCCTCTACTTCCTGCCTGGTTGTCCCTCCTATACTTCCTGCCAGGCTACTGGCCAATCAGCATTTACTTAAAATATAATTGACAAAATATAGACAATTGTCCCACACCATTTGGTTACTGTTCAGCCCAAGTTGAGATCCCCAGAGAGACACCACCAGAATCCAGTCAAGTCCAGAATGCAAAAGCAACACTTATGCAGTGCCCGTCCACAAGTCTAGCTATCTGGGAGCTCAAAGCCCCTGTTCATGACCCAGCGCAGAGGGTCCTACTCATGTATAGTTGACATATATAGGTGAATACCACAAGCCAGGTTTACTTAGAGTCAAGGAGGTTGATTTTGCTGAGTACAGGGTATGGACGATTCTGCATACCCTCATCCTCCTTTAAGCAGCTCCTTCTGCTTCTGTGCATGCCTCCCACCCTCTCCCCAAGCAATTATTTTCTGCTCCTGTCTAGACTACAAAGCTGGATGTCCAAAAGGGACTAGCTGCTAGGGACAGTTGATTGGCACATTTGCAAATGTTCCTGCTTCCATCTATATCTTAATGCTGCAAAGAGCTTAAAGCATGTGTCTTATCCAGCTCCTGACCAAGCAAAGCTTTGTAAAATTTTGTATGTCCTTTAATACTTCTACAACAGAAGTGTTAACATTGAACAAGTGAACATATTGTGTCTGTCAAGATGATCTCATCCATCATAGGTTTCTCAACTGTATAAGATTATTGATCAAATTTCCCCCCAAGTTGCTGTGTAGTAACTTCCAAGACTATGGAAGCATTTATGCCATGAGGAAGCTTATGGCTCAGTTCCATATTTTTTAAACTATAACATTCAACTAAGATTTTTTGACAATTTCAGTAATAATATTTCAATTGGCTTTGGTTAATGATGCAAACAAAGGCAGATTTGGGTAGATAGGAATCTTTTTTATTGATAATATTGAGCTCTACATTTAACTGTGCTTTCCTTTCCCCTACTCACTCCTCTGATTCAACCCACTCCCATGGTCCCCATGCTCCCAGTTTACTTAGGAGATCTTGCCTTTTTCTACTTCTTATGTAGATTAGTTCTATGTAAGTCTCTCTTAGGGTTCTCATTGTTGTCTAAGTCCTCAGGGATTGTGATTTGTTGCATAGCTTTCTTTGCTTAGTGTTTAAAAAGCACTTATGAGGGAGTACATATGATCATTGTCTTTCTGAGTCTTGGTTACCTCACTCAAAATGATGTTTTCTAGCTCCATCCATTTGCCTGCAAATTTCAAGATGTTATTTTTTTTTCTGCTGTGTAGCATTCCATTGTGTAAATGTACCAAATTTTCCTTATCATTTTTTGGTAGAGGGGCATTTAGATTGTTTCCAGGTTCTAGCTATGACAAAAAAAATGATGCTGTGAATATAGCTGAGCACATGTCCTTGTGGCATTATCGAGCATCCTTTGGATATCTAACCAAAGGTGGTATTGTTGGGTCTTGAGAAAGATTGTTTCCTAATTTTCTGAGAAATTTCCATACTGATATTCAAAAGGGCTGTACCAGCTTGTGCTCCCACCAGCAATATGGAAGTGTTCCTTTTACCCCCAAACCTCTCCAGCATAAGTTGTCATCAGTGTTTTAGATTTCGGCCATTCTTACAGGTATAATATGAAATCTCAGAGTTGTTTTGATTTGCATTTCTCTGATGACTAATGATATTGAACATTTCCTTAAGTGTCTTTCAGCCATTTTAGATTTCTCTGTTGAGNCTCAGAGTTGTTTTGATTTGCATTTCTCTGATGACTAATGATATTGAACATTTCCTTAAGTGTCTTTCAGCCATTTTAGATTTCTCTGTTGAGAGTTCTTTGTTTAGGTCTATACTCCACTTTTTTATTAGATTATTTCTTCTTATGATGACAAAGTTCGTGACTTCTTTGTATATTTTGGATATCAGCCCTCTGTCTGATGTGGTGATGATGAAGATCTTTTCCCATTCTGTAGGCTGTTGTTTTGTCTTGTTGACCATGTTCTTTGCTTTACAGAAGATTTTCAGTTTCAGGAGGTCAAATTTATTAATTGTTTCTCTCAATGTCTGTGTTACTAGGGTTATGTTTAGGAAGTGGTCTCCTGTCCCAATGCCTTCAAGTGTACTTCCCACTTTCTCTTTTATGAGGCTCAGTATAGCTGGCTTTATGTTGTAGCTTTGATCCATTTGAACTTGAGTTTTATGCATGGTGACAGATATGGATCTATTTTCATTCTTATACATGTTGATATTCAGTTATGCCAGCACCATTTGTTAAATATGCTTTCTTTTTTCCATTTGATATTTTTTCTTCTTTGGCAAAAATCAGGTGTTCGAAGCTGTGTGAGTTAATATCCAGGTCTTTGATTTGGTTCCATTGATCCTCTTGCATGTTTTTATGCTAATACTAGGCTGTTTTCAGTACTGTAACTCTATAATAGAGCTTGAAGTCAGGGATTCTGACGCCTACAGAAGTTCTTTTATTGTTCGGGATTGTTTTGGCTATCCTTGACTTTTTTGCTTTTCCATATGAAATTGGAAAAGTTCTTTAGAGGTTTGTAAAGTATTATGATGGGATTTTGATAGGCATTGCATTACATCTGTAGATTGCTTTTGATAAGATTGCCATTTTTACTATATTAATTTTATCTACCCAAGAGCATGGGAGATCTTTCTGCTTTCTAGTGTCTTCTTTAATTTCCTTCTTCAAAGAGTTAAAGTTCTTGTCATACAAGTCTTCCACTTGTTTGGTTAGAGTTACTCAGAGATATTTTATATTATTTGTGGCTCTTGTGATGGGTGATGGTTCTCTGCTTTCTTTCTCAGTCCTTTTGTCATCTGTGTACAGGAGGGCTACTGATTTTTTTTTAGTTAATCTTGTATCCTGCTACATTACTGAAAGTGTTCATGAGTTGTAGAAGTTCCTTGACAGAATTTTTGAGGTGACTTGTGTAAAATATCATGTCATCATCAAATAGTGACAGTTTGACTTCTCCTTTTCTGATTTGTATCCCCTTGACCTCCTTTTGTTGTCTAGCTGGGATCTCAAGAAGTTTATTGAATAGATATTGAGAGAATTATCAACCTTGTCTTGTTCCTTGTTTCAGTGGAATCGCTGGGTATTTCTCTCCATTTAGTTTGATGTTGGCTGTTAGCTTGCTGTATATAGGCTTTATTTTGTTTAGGTATGTTCCCTGTATCCCTGCTCTCTCCAAGACCTTTATCATGAAGGGATGTGGAATTTTGTCAAAAGCTTTTTTGGCATATAATGAGAGGATCATGTGGTTTTTATTTTTCAGTTTGTTAGTATGATGATTTTCATATGTTGACTGATTTTCATATGTTGAAACATCCTTGCCTCTCTGGAATGAAGCTGACTTGATCATGGTGGATGATGGTTCTCATGTGTTCCTGGATTCGATTTGCCAGTATTTTATTTTATTTTTATTAGATTTTATTTGAATACCAATCCAAATTCCCACTCTCTCCTCTTCTCCCATTCCCTCCACATACCCTCCCACCCTACCCCCTCTAATACTAATAGAGGATAACACACTTTGCTTTGTGGAAAGTACAAGGCCCTCTCTACTACATCTAGGCTAAGCAAGGTATACATCCAAAGAGAATAGGTTCCCAAAAAAGCCAATACATACAGTAGGCGAGAAATCCTGGTGTCACTGCCAGTTGCCCCTCAGTCTACCCAGCCATTCAACTGTAAACCACAATCAGTGGGACTAGTTTGGTCCTATGCTTGTTTCTTCCCATCCCAGCTCAGGTAAACTCTTTCAGTGGATAAACCCTTTATGGTCTTGTCCTCTCTGCTCATATTCTCATTTTTTCTACCTTCCAACTGGACCTTGGGAGCTCAGTTAGCGCTCTGATATGGGTCTCTGCCTCTATTTCCATTTGTTGTTGGACAAAGGTTCTATAGTGATATTTAAGATAATCATCAGTCTGACTACAGAGCAAGGTCAGTTCAGGGACCCTCTCCTGCATTGCTTCCCTAAGCTGGGTCATCCTTGTGGATTCCTGGGAAATTTTTCAGAGCCAGGTTTCTTGCTAACCCCATAATGGCTCCCTCAATCAAGATAACTCTTTCCTAGCTTTCATATCTGTCCTTCCTCCATCTTGACTATCCGATTCCCTCAAGTTCTCCTCAACCCTCCCCTTCTCCCCTTCCTTCTATGCCCTTCCCCCATGCTCCCAATTTTGTTAGGCGACCTTCTCTGTTTCCAGTTTCCTAGTGGCTCTATATTTGTTTTTCTTTGGGTTCACCTTATTACTTAGCTTCTCTAGGATCATGAACTATAGGCACAATGTCCTTTGTTTATGGCTAGTATCCACTTATGAGTGAGTACATACCATATT
>LOEQ01009263.1:21876-33093 GCA_001685075.1 Bramus lutescens
CTTCTTCTTCTTCTTCTTCTTCTTCTTCTTCTTCTTCTTCTTCTTCTTCCTTATAATCTACATCAATTCCATGAATATGTTTGCTTTCACTTACTTTCTGGAGATATCATTATTTCTTCAGCACTTATAAAATGTTATAAAATAAATGGAAATTTGGAATGAGAATTACTGTACAATAATGAAATAAGAGGTGATTGAAGTGGATTAAAGAAAAAGGAACTGCTTGCCCATCCTGCTTCCTTATATTGTTTGAGAAAATAACATATTGACTGTTGAAGGCCGAGCAGCCCTCCTAGAGAATAGCCTTTCAATTTTTTCATTAAGGGTGGTGTTTTCCTGGAAGAGATTCTTACAGGAAAATAACAATTAAGGTTTCATATCTTGAAAATTTGGTTGCTTACATCTAAAAAAGAACCACAAGTAAAGACTGTCTGAGGAATTACTTCAGCTGAATTGTTAACAATTGAAAATAGAAAGAATCTCATTATTCTTATACACTTAAGTACATTTTTTCTAGCCACACATTTGCATGGCCTAAGAAATGAAACGATGCAAGACCCAGGGAACTGGGATACAGAGTGACTTTTGTTGAGTCATATGGATCACAGACTTGAAATCACTGAAGTTAATCAGAACTGAGTAGATAGCTATCTCCCCTGTAAACGGGGGGTTTGAGTGCACATATACTTTTAGCTTGTCAGTGGTAGTTGGTATGGTTCTATACTCAAGCTAGTCACAAAGTCTGCAGAGAGTTTTCTGTATACAGAGCATGACTTTCTCAAAGCTAGATGTTAGATCTGAATTCTCTTGCCACAGTTTTCATTAATTACTGAAAAGAAATACGGATTAGACTTTCAGAGATTCAAGATATTTTCTTAAATGATTAAAGAACTACATTATTTGATGGGTTTGTTTTTAGTTCCCCGACCAAATATGTACTCATAGAAATGTAATTATGTTATAGTCTTCATTTGGACTGCGGAATAGCTAAGAAGTTATGTTGTGTTTGTTCTTTTTTATTTTTTACATTTTTATTGCTTTTTAAATAATACCATTCAAAACTTCCACTTCCTCCCCTCCTCCCACTCCCCCCAACACAGTTCCCCCTCCCCCTCCAGTCCTAAGATAGGGCAGGGTATCCTGCCCTGTGGGAAGTCCAAGGTTCTCCCCACTCCATCCAGGCCAAGGAAGGTGTGCATTCAAACAGACTAGGATCCCAAAAAGTCAGTACATGCAGTAGAGACAAATCCCAGTGCTATTATCATATGTGGGTGTTATAAGGAGTTATTTTCTGTGCAATGACATTAATGAGTGCTATTATAGTATATAAAATGCTTGGTAATGTACTGCTAAATAAATGAGCTATCTTTTCCTTTTTCTGTAACTCAAAGTACTAAATCAGGGCCCAACTTGGTTGTTCTCAACCTTTCTAATTTTGTGACTCTTTAGTACCTTTCCTTATGTTCTGGTGACCCCTAATCATAAAATTATTTCTTTGATATTTCATAGCTGAAATTTTGACGTGTTTAAGAATCTTAATACAAATATATGGTATACAGGATATTGGATGTGTGACCACCAAAGTGGTCGCAGCTAACTCACAAATTTAAAACAACCAAGCTAGATGGTTCAGTATTGAGGGAGCTTGCTGACAAGACTGATGACCTGATCTGATTTCCATTATTAGAATTTAGGTAGTGGAAAGACAGAGTCAACTCCAGAGAATTTTCTGACTTAAAATTCACACATAATGATGTACATGGCCATGCCTCTCCCTAACAGCACACAAATAAATGTAAATCAAAAGAATTAAATCATTCATATTCTAACAAACTTTCTCATAACTTTGGGTCGTTTCTCAGCACTGCACCGAATGCAGATACAACTGCTAGTGAATTTCAGTCCTGGCCAGGGATGGGATTTCAGTTACAGTGTTAAGTTTAGGTAGTTTCTAGGAAAGTAGTGCAATAATCTAGACCATGTCACACTCTGCCTACGGTCTGCTCATCCCTAAAACAAAGGCACGACTCTGGAAAGCATTGCCCATCCATAAGCCTCTGTTAGACACAAGCCACGTAACTTAATTTCATTTGTTTCTAAATTACACATGAAATTTCATTATTTGAAGATTTCAAAAAATCTCTGAAACAAGGAAAACAAGGAATCATGTAGTGATGACTTCATTAAAGATTATTTATTTCATAATTATTAAATTCAGATCATTTGGCAAAAGCATTATCTTATTTTGAAAGCTATGTGTGTTATGATAAGCATATGTATGCATCAATTCACTTAATCATACAATCTGAAATATTTAGCTTTTATTTGCTATTATGACAAAATTATAGAAAAGATAATAAAAAATGATTAATAAAAAATTTAAAGGGCTAGAATTTCATTGTAAAACCAGTTTTAGATAGAATGTTAAAATATGTCTGGCACTTAAAAAATATGATAGTAAAATATGTCACAAAATATCTTGCATTTTTAAATTTTAAAAAGTAAGAAAATTCCATGAAGTTGAAGTTGCCTTCAAAACAATAAATGACAGATAGCTGTAAAGGAGACACAAATTAAATCTATAATTAAATGTGCTTGTCTTTTTTGGTAGCTTATTTAAATAAAAGAACACTCCATTTTATCTTCCTGGGAAGAAAGATAAATTGACCTTAAAAACAACTTTATGTCTAAATATACCAGTTTTGCTAAGAAATTTAATTGTTGTTAAATTGAGTCAAAATTATAGTAGCTCATTAGATGGGATTTATTTATCTGTTGCCATTATGAAGGGAAAAAATATGTTGAAAGAGACAAGTTCTGGTTTGTGGAAAGTGACTCTGAGATTAGCAGAACATTGTGAAGATAAACATGATACATTCATTTATTTTATTACAGATGGGTTACCCTTTACATTGTCCCATAAAGCCAATTCTCATTTTATAATGTGGTTCTCTCTATTTTTTCTCCCATTAGCAAACTTAAAGAGTAAATATCACTGATAAGCAGTGACCAACATTTGAGGGACACTCTCCTTACAAACTATAAAGAGATGTACTTTCCTCAAGCACTGCTTAAGCTTCTATGGTTTACAAGGTAAGGATGAAGTTCACTTAAGTCATGGTTTTTAAAAAAGGATCACACACTTCATTAAATATTTAGCCTTATCTTCAATTTGGAATTGTGCCACTTTGTTATCACATTGAAAAAAATAGCCTAATTGTTAAGGTTGTTGAAACCCATGTAAATGTATACAGCAGCATGTCTTTAGAAAACATATATACATGATCAAACTCTCAGCAGAGCCAAATGAATGAACAGAATTATCTACATTCAGCCCACCAATAATACTAATTATTGCCCACTGGTGAGTTATCATTGCATCATGTTTTTAAGAGTTTTAATTTTGGGCAAGTGGCATGAACATTTAAAAATATTAATTTTAAAGTAAAATAAGTGGCAAATGATGTGACATTTTGTTATTTACTTAAATATTCTAAAATTGCTATACATCATAGAAATATAATTCTTTCTGTAAAATTATAAAAAACCAATTAGCTGTCTGTAGATGAGTAGACTTCTGTATGAGTCTTCAATTCTTCTAATCAACAACTCTGTTTTGTTACAATGCCAATCTGATTTTTTTACTATAACTTGATAATACAATTTGAAGTTAGGATTGTGATACCTGAAATAGCTCTTTTATTAGTTATAATTGTTTTAGCTATCTTGACTTTTTGGTGTTTTCATATAAAAATAAAAATTGTTCTTTCAATTCCTGTGAAGCATTTTACTTGGGATTACATTAAATCTGTAGATTGCTTTTGGTAGGATTGCCATTTTTACTATGTTAATCCTACTGATCAATGATAAGGGGAGATCTTTCAATTTATTTCTTCAAAGTCTTTAAGTTTTATATATGTGTATATATATATATATATATACATATGTGTGTCTTTTTTACACAAGTACTTAAAGTTCTTAAAGCTTTCTGCTTTAAAAGTGTCTGGCTCTATACTACCTTTTATATTTTGTTTTGACTAGAGATTTTTGTTACTGCTTCTATTTCTCTGCTGATTATAGATCTACATAAATTTCTTATTTGATCTTGAACTAACTTTGGTAATTGGTATATATCAAGAAAACTCTCCACTTCTATTAGATTCTATCAATTTGGTAACATATCAGGATTTAAAGTATGTCTCTATGACTCTGTAGATTTCCATGGTGTCTGTTGTTATGTGCCAAAGCAGTCTTGTTATTTAACCAATGAAAGTAACACATAGACAGAAGACCCTCCTACACCAAGGTGATGAAGAAAGGCAGTAAGAAAGGATTTATTTAATTCCTCGGGAGTGATATAAGAGGAGAAGGAGAGTTTGTAGCAACTGGTTTGCCACAAAACGGGATAAGACTTTGTGGAATTGGATTTCAAGGATGGAAAGGACAGTGAAATTACCAACCTGATTATCTGCCTGGCTTGGCCAGTGGGTTTCCAAGGAGAGACTGTTCTGAGTATTGTTGGGTGATATGTTATTTATATCTTCATGTTGTGTGTACATGCATGATTTTTACCTAGCATTCTGGAAACATGTAGGAGAGAAGGCAAGGTACTGATACAGGCTTCTCTGGTAATTTCCCTTTATATCCATCTCTCTCAAAAATATCATTCAGTTCTCTTATCCATTCTCCTTTCATTGAACATCTAATTTGGATCTCTTATTTACATATTTTTGATTATATGCTCATTGGTACCAATGTCCAAATTATTGAGTAAAATGTTGATTTGAAGTCCTTAAAGCAAGGATGTCTTATTTCATGCCCAAAAGTGAAAAAGAGAACAGATATATCAGTAAGCCTATAAAGAGTCTCATATAAACATGCTTCATAAGGATGTATTGTTTTCTCTAAGATAGATAACTCAATGATGACATAAGAACAATAGTTAAAATAAGAATTATAAGTGTTGAAAGTGTGTTATCCATCTACAATAGGAGTAAATCAGAAACAAATAATGGAAGCAAACTTGGGAATTTAAGTATTCTTCTTAAAGCATATATGAAATAATTGCTGTATCAAAATGAAATCACAGTAGAAAAGACAAGATAACTATAAAAATCATGAAAATAACCAGTTATGATATTGTTAAGTACTACTGTTGCCACATTTGGTAGCTGTGTTTTCTGAGTCAGTCTTCTGATTTTTAAAAACATCCTCCAAGTACAACTAGATTTTTCAAATATATAGAAATTAGGGAACCAGAGCATTCTCTCAGACATGAGTAGGAATTAAGAAGACCTGACATCATTATATCACTTGTATAGTGATTTTAACAGACTCCATATTAATAGAATCATGGAAAGACATAAAAGGCATAAAAAGATTACTTTAACCCTTAAATATGCCACACTCTTCATACACTTTTGAAACGCTTTCATTTAAAAGTTGAAGTCCAGAATCACTTGTGTAGCTCTATACTTTGGCAGCCTTTACTAAGCTCTTGGTAGAATGTTTGCTCTCCTTTGCTAAATAAACTACCACTTATACTGTTCATGGTTGATAATCAATTCTCTCCTTCAAAAAGATAAGAATACAAAGACTGCTAACATATTGGTATTAATTTATGTGTAATTACAGCATACAATCAAAGCAGAATAAATAGGATAAAGTTGAATGCATAACTTTAGTTGAAATTTATAATTAGATGCATCAGAATTAAGAAGAATTGTGTCAAAGTAGTGACTATGCTCTGACAGCATAATGTGCACATGTAGAATGCACTATACCCTAGGGAGTGAATTTGTTTAAGGCAGGAATAAACACATAGTTTTTAAATTAGATTTAAACTTACAAACTAATTTTACAGCACCAAGTGTTTTTTAAAGAACAAAGCAATTTTTGTTAAACTCAGTGCTGTCTGCCTAATGTTATATCCATACTTGTCAACTTCTTCCAAACTTTTTGAATCACAGTTTATGAAGTAAATAAGAACTAAATAGGAGAATGTAGTCCCAAGTATTAAAATCTAAATGAAGTGTTGTTTTTCAAGGAAATGACTGAAAATGAATAAATAATGAATTTGATAAACGATCTTTCAAATATTTTTACTATATATTTTAGGTATACATGCCAGCTTCTGTGGACCATAGCAGAGATAAGAGACATTGGAGTTTGGTGTGCTACTAAAGGTAACATGTACACTTAAAATACAAATATACATGGATACAAGAATGAGGTTTACCTTGTAATTGCTCTATTTATTTACTTCTGAAATTTTCTCTCTTTTTTTTTTTAATTTCAACCTAAGATGTACAATTCAAGTGTGTCCAGTAAGGGATAATGCTCAGAGGAAGATCTTATGTGGCTGGAACTCTGCTCCCTGCCATTGGTGTAATAGAACACATTGATAATTTAGCACAGAGAAACTTTCACATTTAATGTCTTTATTAGGTACTGAAATGGTTTCAAAGCTTGTCTTCATTCAATTTAAAGTTGAGAGGTTGTATGAGCAAATTGCTTCAGCTCCATCATAACACACAGTAAATTAAATCACATAAGTGTAGATAAAATACCTGTGGACAGCTTCCTCTGTCAGCATTTTAAGAGATTATTGATGAAAGAAATCTAAAAAGAGCTCAAGGAGAGCTGGGAACCCAAAACGATAGCTTTAGTGGAAAGGAAAGCTGTCTCAATTCACTTTCCACAAATTAGTGGGTAACTGGAAGCGTGTCAAAGTTAGGTATTATCAAGACAAAAATTTTTCTCCTGGAACTTAAGAGCTCACGACTACATAAAATGTGTATTTTCTCTACAGGCAGACATTTTTAAGTGAAATAAGTATATAACACACACACACACACACACACACACACACACACACACCTTATATATACATCATTATTTCCAGTCAGACCTTGTTCAGATATCTATTGTATTTTTGTCAATGTTTATATATATGCACATATATCTGGTGTTAAAACATTTAATCCTAGCACTTGGTAAGCAGAGCCATGTAAAACTCTAAGCATTCCAAATCTGAAGAGTAGAAATATCATGGTTGCAGGCAAGGCAGCTATCTTTAGTGAGACCCACTCTCAAAAATCAAGATCAAACACAAAATTCCAATAATATTTTTAAAACCCCTCCATCCTAACATGTTTTAATAATGTGATTTTGGGCCTTTGTTTACATTAGTTTCCCCATAATTTTTACTTACATACTTACTTACTTAATTCTTACTTATCTCCCCATAATTCTTACTTCAAATTCATAGTTATCAGCTTCAAATTAGCTCTTATATGAGGTAATAAGTTAAAACTGAGTAAATTATCATGCTTGTTTTTGAGAAAATATACTTTAACTCTTTAAATAGTGGCTCTATTTATAAGAGGATATAATGGAGAAAATACATATACATATTTATGTGTCTGTACATGAGATTATAATATTAATCTTTAAAACATGATAGAAAGGAAAATACTCTTTGTATTGTATTTCAAGTCTTTTAAAAACCAAAGTTAGTAATGATGTTGATCAAAGGAAATTGCTTCTGCATGATCACTTTATCTTCTAAAGAAACAGGTGCTTCCAAATTTTCAAATAATATTCCATCTAGCATACTAGAATAATATGAAAATATATTTAGAATGTTACTTTCCATTTCTGTTCCTTCTTTTCCTATATTCTCTTCTTTATCTTACTTTTGAAGCATTGAATATTTGGGGTTCCAAAGATATTATTTTCTTTTGAGGAATATGTGTGTAGGTTTGACACAGACTTGTTTAAGTATCAAAATCAAGGACACATTCACAATAATACAATGGATATCTGAACAAGGTCTGACTGGAAAGCATGATGTATATAACATTTCTTTCTCTGAAGAAGTTGATGTGTGAATTTATCCAGTTTGTCACAACATATTCTGATTCAGAGAAAAATACTATACATTGCTGGTACATACTCAAATGTATCTCTGTGTGTAGTCCTCGTACATTGGTGACATTTTTCTACATGCTTCTAATTAGGAGATAGTGATACTAACTCTCTTTAGATCATGTAAGTTACTGCCTTATAGTAGTTGGTTTAGGATCAGTGACTTTGTTGAATGGACCAGCCTTGATATGGGAAGCTGTTTTATTTTTTTAATGCATGTAATTGTGAAAACCACATAAAATATTCCTTTAAAATCTTGTAACATCAAAAAGTTTGTTGAGTTTTACAACATCGTCAGTGTCCTTTAGCAACACATACTACTTCTTCCATTCCAATCCTTTAAAATTATATGATTTTTAGGCATTTCTATCATCATGAAAAACATAGATTATATTTAAAAATATTATTTAAAGTTTTATATTCTTTTCTTCTATAGATTCTTTCATGTATATGTTGAAATATATTCTTATTTACTTTAACTTTCTGCCTTTTCACTTCCCTGTTTTGCTCCAACATGTCCCATTCATTTTTTTAAATCCATTAAGTCCAGTTACTGCTGCATATTCCTGTATAGGTGTGAGGACATCTAGATGATCATGGAAAACCAACCATTGGCCAAATCCTCTAATAAAAATGATCCTTCCTTCCCAAGCTACTCTCCAATGTCAAGAGTTCCTCAGTAAGGAGTAGTGTTGTAATATCATCTACCCCATTTATTGCAAAATTTTGTTGGCTTGATCTTGTGCAGACCTTGTATAGGTAATGTTAGTTTTTATGAGGTGTTTGTTGCCTAGAAAGCCAAGTCATGGCCTGTAAACATCACCAGACATTTCTCCTAGGTCTAGTTCACAATTCTCTTTGCTAGCTCTTCTACGATATTTTCTGAGCCTCTGTGGTTGTGGCATTAATACAGATATCTCATTTAGAAACGAGAAATCAATTTTAGCTGGGCAATGTTGACATGTGTCTTATTCTCAGAATCTTCAATATCCTTCCATCCACTTCTCTTTACTACAAAAAGTTTCTCTCTCAAAACTGACAGTAGCCTATATCTATGGGTATAAGCATAGATGTTTAAAAAGTGTATTTACTAAGGATTCTCTAAAGACACAGGACTGATTATATATATATATATATNTAATTTGTTGGAATTACTTGCAGGGAATAGTCCAGCAAATCCAACAATGGTTATCTGTGAAATTTAATGTCAAGAAAGTTGTTGTTACTGGATCCCATAAAGCTGGATATCTCTACTTCAGCTGGTCTTCTGTATAAGTACATATATATAGATATGTAAGAGTACAGGAAACCTTAAATAATTTGAATCTGTTGTAAATTAATTACTAAGGATGGTAAGTACTTTTTAAATGTTGGATAAAAGTGGTCCCCAACTCACTTTTTGAATTTTGTTCCTCTTTCAGCTGTGTAGAATCTTTTTTAGTTTTATGATGTCATAGTTGTCACTTGTTGGCCTGAGTTCTAGAACAAGGGAATTCTTGTGAAGAAAGTCTTTCCCTATACTTTTATTCATTACAGCACTGTCTATGTTTTCTTCTAGCAGTTTCAGATTTTATTTTATTTATTTGTTTAAGTTGGGCAAAGTTTTGTGAAATTTAAAAAGAAAATATCTAATTAAATCCTGTGCATGTAGACATATAGTTTCACAGAACCTTGTATTGAAGATGCTATTTATCATCTAGTCTGTTTTGGCCATCTTTGCTAGATCTGTGGGTTGTATTGGATGTCTAGATGGATTGAGTCAGGCAAATTCATTAGGATAGGCCCTGGGAAATGATAGAATATTTGGATTGGTGGGAAGGCTTTATGTTGTATGAAAGAACTGAATTGGTAATGGTGTTAGAGACTTTTATTATTACTTCAATCTGGTTGATGGCTATAGAGTTGTTTATTTATTTTATCTTTGTTTAATTTCATTATGCTATATACTTCTAAGAAGTCATTCTTTTTTAAGTTTATGGGATACATAATTTTAAAATATGTCTTTATAAATTTGAACCTCATTGATATCTTTATATATATAGAGTTTCTTTTTTATTAATTTTGGGGTTCTCTATTTCTTTGATTAATTTGGCTAAGAGATCCTCTAACTTGTTTATCTTTTCAAAGAACCAACTCTTCATTTTACAATTTCTTTCTATTGCTTTGGCTTCTTTCATTTAAATTCACTAATCTCAACTCTGAGTGTGGTTATTGCTTGGGGTTTGTTTAGTTTGTTCTTTTGCCAAAGTCTTCAGGTTCAATATTGAATTATTAACTTGAGATTTCTCAAAATTTTAATAAAAGTACTTCGAACTAAAACCTTTCCTCAAAAAGATTTCTTTATTGTGTTTCATAGGTTTTACTATGTTGCATTTTTATTTTCATACAATTTGGAGATTTATATTTAATTTATTTGACTGAATTATCATTCAATAGTGTGTGGCAGTTTACTTTCTATAGTTTTTATTGCTGGTAATAACAACAATATTTTTGATACTCCATCATAATCAGATTTAATACAGAATGCTATTCCATTTTTTATATTTGTTGAGTTTTTCATTGTACCCTAATAAATGATAAAATGTACATAGTTCCACAGACTACCAAAAGGAATATATATTCTTGTTTTCATTGAATGTTCTGCTGATGACAGGTAGGTCTAGTTTTTCTCTTTAATTTTGACCAGAAGACCTGTCATTGGTGAGGTGGTATACTGGAATCAACTACCACAAAAGCACTGAAGTTAAACTCTGGTGTTCTTTCTAGTAGAATTTTGAAGAAAAACTGTAAGTAACTGTATATTTTTAGAGTTGAAGCATCATCATGATACATTGTTTCTTTAACAAGTACAGATTATCCTTTCTTATCTCTTCAAACTGGTATTGTTTTGAAGTCAGTTTTATTAGAAATAGGTAACCTTAAACTTCTGCCTGAATAATGTGTATTTTGCAAAGCCTCCTTTGAGAATAAAGGCTATTGTGTTGTATGCATACCCTCTACACTGTAGATTCATTAAGAGTGACCTGGCTAAAGAAGTGCATGCTTACTGTTACATGTTAACTATCAAAGAAATAGTCATAGCAGACATTTATTTTTTTACTAAGAAAATAAAAGTCAAATCCCAGCATTCTGGAGACTGGGGAACGTGTATCTCTGTGAGTTTGAGGTCAACCTAGTCTACAAACCAAGTTCAAGGACAGCCAGGAGTGTCACAATGAAAAACCATATCTCAAAGAAAGAAAGAAGAAAGAAAGAAAGAGAGAGAGAGAGAGAGAGAGAGAGAGAGAG
>LOEQ01009263.1:33123-45815 GCA_001685075.1 Bramus lutescens
AGAAAGAAAGAAAGAAAGAAAGAAAGAAAGAAAGAAAGAAAGAAAGAATTAGAATTCCTAGGTTGTCTATTTTTTCCCTATTCTCACTAACCATGACTGTGGTCAGTATGCGTTTGTTTAAATAATTATTAATTCAAATGGTAAAATATTTGTTGAAGCTTGACAACTAACTGATCATTAATCATTTGTAGTTCCTTAGTTTTACGTACATAATCTTGGTTGATATTTCATTTGCTATAGCACTTAGTTATATTGTTTTAAATTAGTGCTGTGCATATGTCTACTAAATTTTTAATTTTGACTAGATGTTCTTCGTGTCTTATAATGTAATTAAATTGCTCATGTAATTCTTTTATATTGGAGCCACATTTTTTTTCTGTTTGATGGTCTATCAATATGTTCTGCTTAATGAAGTTCATAGCAACATTGCATATTTTATTCATTTATTAGATGTTAATGTAATGTTTACAGAACTGTTGGTGTTAAAGCTACTGGACTGTAGAAATGATTTAGGAAATTTTCTGCAGTGATTAATCATGATGGTGAGATAATTATTTAAGCCATTATGTCATGATTTCAAAACTAAATAGGTCTACATAATTGTGTAGTGTTGAGACCAGTAAGCACTGATTTGTATGAAGAATGCTTGCTAAAGCATTTTGTAGCAAAACTGGTAAGATAAAGAAAAGCAAAAACCCATTTGCTGGCAATTGCAACAAAACCTTTAAGGTTAGATCAACAAAAAAATTAACTTTAATAATGTAATAGATGCTTCTGAGACAGGGATGCTTTATATAGAATAAATCTAAGGGAATGTTCATGCATAGGACTTGTCTGCTTACCTCAAGTGAATGAGAAGGGATGATTTGCTGCTTATTTGGAAATTATTTCTTCTACCTTTTTCCATAATCACATAATCAGAGAACCAACACACACACACACACACACACACACACACACATATGATTAATACTTTTCAAGAGGAATTGTTGCTGTTTTGTAAATTTTAGTGGAGAACAAAGTGGAATTCACAAGAAATTCCTCTTTGGGATGATACAATTTCCACAACTACAAAAGGAATCTAATTAGACAAATGATTTTAACAATCTCAGGGATTTTTGTTACATGGGTATTTTATTTTAAAATTAGCATAATAATAGATGAATGTTAGATTTCATTTCTACCTTCCATAATTAAAAGATGTGTAGTAGTTTATAAGCTACTAAATGAACTTTCTTGAATTTTAATAATTTAGGAGTATTAAAAAAAACTATCTCATAAAAAATATAGCTGATTCCTGTGTTGTACACTTAAATATCAGCACTTTTGACATAGCAAATTCCTTATCAGTGAGAAGTTGTCTCAAAGACAAACAAGAAATTTGACAGATCAAAGACAGAATTATAAGATGAATAAATATAGCACTGGGAGAAATCAAAGCATTGCTTCATAATCTTGAACTTGTGCTAACTAAAGCATTTCTGAATTTAAAAAGTTTACATGATAGAGAAAAGAATTTTAAATAGCCAAAAAAGTGACCTCCCTAAGTTTACAATCCTATGTGAAAAATATCATTTCAGAATCAAAACAATAATTATTATGAGTATAAAATCATGAGTATTCTTACTTATTTTATGCATTGGCATTCTTTTTAACACTGCAATTTTTATTACAAAATAAAAATAATCCTACAATGAAAATAAAGGAAGGAGTTACAGATTTTATTGCACTGTGTAAGTGACAAAATCATTGTACCTTCAGATCATAGATGTTCACTTTTTCTCATAATATCTCCGTATCTATAATTCATGTGGTTTTTCTGATTGAAACATCGATATCTAAAGCTTAAAAGCTAAACTAATATGCACAGATAGGAGAAAACATGAAATATTTGACGCTGAGGTCCGGGTTTTAGAACAGGAAAGACCACTAGAAGGGGAAGGAATGGAATGAGAGCATAAAAATGGGATATAGGAAGAGACAATTAGTACTGAAGGCTTCCTGAGAACTAATACAAAAAAATTTCTATCGTAAAACCTTCTGAAATATGTACACGTATAAAAGGAGTTGAAATACATTCACCATGTAGTGGGGGATACAGTGTCCCAACTCGACATGTTATGCCATCAAGTAAAACCACGGGTGCTATGAAGGACACATCTAGTTGAGATTTTGCCCAAAGGGGATCTATAAACATCCCCAAGCATCTCAGATTGTTGACTATTGCTGAGGGTGTTGGTTGCTCTTAACAACCTAAGAGTAAGATAGTTTTGTTAAAGACACAACATTTTTTTTAACTTACTTAGCATGGAGAAACGCCAATTAGGAGGAGTTTCACCCCTGCTCACTAGTATTACTATTGCTGGGTGTTGTTTTACACACACCAGATGAGAAAGATAACCATCCTTTTGATCTACACCAGTGAAACTGCCTGAAACATGTACTAGTGCCACAATGAAAAAAAATGTTGAACAAGTAATGAATGACATATTGATTGATTTTGAGGAAACTCACTAAAGTGATGAAGAATCTGAGACTAGATAGGACATGGACTGAAGGGAAAAGGCTACTGTTATGCTAAAGGAACATAGTAATAAAATGACCCCTAATGACATTCATGTATCAACTCATCAGTCAATCCACATCAGAGAAGTTTCTTCTTGTACTAGATAGTAATTAGCACAGGAACTCATAATAGAACAATACAGAGGATGAGAATTTGGAGAATTGAACCCTAAATAAGATGGCCTTATCAACACCTTCCCACAAGGCTTGATAATCTGTGTTGAAAAGGGTTTAGAAAGCGCCACAGGTGATGAATGACTCCAAGGAAACAGGACCTTCATGACACAACAGAACTAATAAGTGTGCACAAGACTGATTGTGTGCACAAGACCAACGCAAGTTCAATTAAAAAAAATCCCAGCACAACAAACAGAAAGTAGACATAAAATCCATTTCCTAACCAAGATGCTATTTGTTGCTGGAACCTGATGAGAAAGTAAAAGAACCGATCTCCTCCAACAAGGTGCCAGTAGGAATTACTGAGTATTTCAATCAATTTTCATGTCATGGGCTGTGTAGTAGTGTCTTTCCAATATAAAAGGAAATCTAGAAAATTGATTTCACCGTGTGTGTGTGTGTGTGTGTGTGTGCGCGCGCGCACGCGTGTGCACGACTGTGCATTCATGTGTTGTGTTTTGGATTAGTTTGACTATTTTGATTTTTAGTTTGTTTCTTGAGTTTTGTTTGTTGATTTTTGTTTTTGATATTAGAGGATGAAGTGGTTAGAAAGAA
The DNA here is from genome assembly GCA_001685075.1 of Bramus lutescens. Lineage (NCBI taxonomy): Eukaryota > Metazoa > Chordata > Mammalia > Rodentia > Cricetidae > Bramus > Bramus lutescens. Next base: position 36,421 of record LOEQ01009263.1, read on the forward strand.
AGTGGCTCCCAAAAGGAGTGGCATTATTATGAAGTTTGGCATTGTTGGAGGAAGGGTGTCACAGCCCTTTCAGGTAGACATGAGGTCTTTTGTTGACCCTCCAAGGAAGGCTTAACCTCCTATGAGGAGTGGGTGGGGACTGGAGAGGGAGAAGGTGGGTGGATGGGAGAAAGTAAGGGAGGGAGAACTGGGATTGGTATGTAAAATGAAAAATCAATTTTTTAAAGAAAAAGTCTTACCGTGGTCATGGTGTTTCTTTTTTTTTTTCTTTTTTCTTTATTTTTTAATTTTTTTTAGAGTTTTTAACAGTCAAACACAGTGGTCTGCTTCATTCTAGCTTCTTTACTGCCAAGCCAGGGGGCAGGGACTGTTTCAACTTCTCAGCTTTTTCCTTGTCTGTGATGACCAGGGTGTAAAGGTACCTGCTGCAGTGAACCATGAACTTCACATTATCCATACTCTTCTTGATCTTGACAGATTTGGCATCCTTCTGCCGGGCCGTGAGCAGGAAGTCCTTGATTTCCTCAATTTTCCAAGGCATGGCGACGGGCGCTTGGCGCTGGAGAGCATACCCTGCTGAGGATTACCTCTGATTTTGGTCATGGTGTTTCTTGACATTAGTAGAAATCTGAAGACAGGTGGGGAGGAAAGAGTCTAGGAGATGTAATGATATGACCAAATAAAAATACCTTTTATGAAAAAAGTTTTTAAATGAAAACATTTAAATTAAAATGTTAAAATGTATACATATCATTGTGTGAAATATTAATATATATTAAATACCAATGTATTAAAGAAACATAAAATAAAATTAACTTAACCTTTCTTGGCTTACTTTAGTTTAAGTATTAAAAGTAATTTTTATAAGAAGAAAACTAAGGCCAAATACAATGCAGGTAAGACACCAGGATATAAGACAAATCCTATGTTGTGTAATGATTCTACTTTCTTTCTCTTTCTTTAAATATGGTTCATTTACTGCACGACTATATTTGCTGGTGAGTTTTCTGTATTTAACTTCTCCCAATGAGGACTGACTGATGGTTCTAGTAGTTAATGTAGCCTCATAAGAGACAACAAATTGTCACCTAACAATGCAATTGATATGAAATATATTTTTGTTTTCTCATGCTAAATAATGGTTACTATTGCATTTGATCTCATCCTGTTTTCTTACAGTTTATATATAAGCATGTGATTCAAAATATGCCCTTTTGTAGTCAGGTATATTTAAGGAAAATAAACACCTATATTCGAAGATATTTGAAAGACCTCATTTGGCTATGTTGAAATAAGCTATCATATAACTGTAGAAATTTCACAGTATGAAAACATAACACTCTAGATAATTATGCAAATGAGCTGTTGTATTCAGGTATGTTATCTTTGCAGTTTTGGAGGTGTGTTTATTTGTAAAAGTAAAAAATGAAGCAGTAGAAATATTGTCTTCTGTCTATCAAAGCAAATGATTTTAAGAAATCTAACCATTTGAATTCAATCAACTTGGTTCTGAAAACAGCTGCAATATGCCTTTATAGAACACCATAAATTCAAATTAATTAATCCAAAATGAATTACAAATTATTTTTTGTAAAATGCACATTGATCCTTAAGGGTTATTTAAGCAGCTGAACTGGATGTCGTTTGCTCCATCTGCCACAACAGATGCTTTATTCCAATATGAATATTAGATGAATTCTGAAAGAAGTCTACATAATTGTAAGAAACATTTGCAAAATGGGGAAAAGATGATAGTTTTTCTCATTACTGGAAATAATTTCTTCTTATATTTCATGGTGAAATGCACTAAAATATAATTCATTACACAAATCTAAATCTAACTGCAGAACATAAAGACTTCAAAGAAGCCATGATAAAGAAATGTTCAGTATTGCTCTCATCCATTGATTGAGCTCCACTTTACCAATGCACATTAGTTTTTCTTGTAAGAATGCAAAGGAATAAAACACTTCTTTTTCAGTGATGCATTTAGGTCCATAACATATTAGAATTGTGTTAAATCTGACTTCAAAACTGTTAGAATGAGGAAGAAAAAGCAAAAGTATAGCCAGGTACAGAATCAAAACTAAGTTAGAAGGTTGATGAGGGGTGGTATAAGTATTGGAGTCTCCATGTGAATTTCTCAGAATTCAGAAAGCAAAAGTTTGAGGCAAAAACACATGCATAACAACTCACTCACTCTCTCACACACATACAAATATACTCACATACATAGAAACACACAATTTTAGAATTTAAAGCAAACCATAAACACACACACACACACATACACACAAACAATAACAAAAATACCCACAAGATAATCTGTAAAAAAATGCTATTTTATTTTGGCAATGTTTTGAGAAATATAGATGGTTAATTATGAGTAAATGTATATGAAAGAATAAGGGAGACAGCATTAATAAGGCAATGATAAACTGAAGAATTTGATGAAGGATCTGGTGTTCACACATTTTGTTAGATATATATTTAGAAGTATACACCTTTGTATCATGTTGTCTACGTGTGGTTTATGTTATACAAGCAAACAAACAAATGTTATTTTAAACAAAACTGATGTCTGAAGTTTATAAATGATAATTGCAAGGGCGTTTTTGAGATGGATTTTTGTGAGTGTTTATAAATCCTTGAACAGAATTCCTAATTTCTTATGCACGGATTCTCTTGTCTCTTATCATACCAGGGTAACTATGTGATTTTATTCTTAGTTTGCATCCAAGGAGTGAGTTAAAATACTATTGAGAGGTACAGCCAAATTTGAATGGCTAAAAATGATTTATCCTAAAGAACCATTACCATTTATTTCCCCTGTGATTTTTCAGCCATTGCATACTCTTTGATAACTACAATGTACCACAAACATTATCAAAGAAAACAAAACAAAACAAAAGGCAACAACAACAAAAATAAAAAACCTAAGGGAGCAAAGAGGAATTAACAAAATAAACAGAAAACAAGTATGACAATATTGTCTTCTTATTCATTTGTAATTACTATTAATATGGCGTATAATTTTATTAGGAAAAAATAAAGACAGAGTAAAAATGATAAGAAGGAAAACAGGCCCATGAATAGGCAGCAAACAAGGATATACTTCAGTTCTAAAGATACATGTAGAGATAAAATGAAGGATAAGTAATCATACTTTATTAATTGAAGGCACAGACAGAGATAGTTTGGCCTATGTTTGATAAAAATATTAATATTTAAAGTAAATCATTTTAAAAGTAAACAAATGAGATTATGTGAGTCCATTTTTCAGGAAGGTATTACTCTTATAAACAAATATACATTGAGCACTGGTACATATAAATATATCAAACAAGGAATTTGAGGAAAATACAATTGCAGCAAGGGACCTTAGCAACATACCTTCAAATAAATCTATATATTCCAAATAACAAAACATATAAGAAAACACTGAGCTTGAATAACACATTAGAGACAGTGGGCCAAACAAATATCTATAGGGTAGTCCAATTTATAGCAACAAAGTATGGATTCCTCTCAAATCCATGCAACAGGTTCCAATAATAGAACACAAAAATAAACCTAAAAAGTGTAAAAATTGTGTTTTCTGAACACAATGATACAAGTTTTGAAGTTAAGATAAGAATGTTTGAAGCTTCAAAATGCTTGTAAATGAATAAATGGCCTTGAATAACAAATCATATAAAAAGGAAATGTAACAAGAAATATTAAGACAAGAAACAACAAAAATGTAGTTTGTAATGCTTCTAGGAGATAATAAGTCAATATAAAGAAAAGGCATATAGCACTATATTTCAATTTCAAACTCTATAATTTTATCCAAGAAGAAATTAGTTATTCCACAAAAGAAATTAAAAAAAATCCACACAATAGGGACACAATACTCGATACAGTAGGGACAGCCCACATTGACTGAGTAGAAGAAACCCATGCTGTTTCTCTGCTCCCAAAGCAGTAAATGTGATATAACACAGTAGCAGAAGGAATGGCAAAACATCTTTTCAACAAATGCAAAGAAGGGATCAGCACAACTCTAAACACTCTCAATCATGATAAAAAGTACTAGAGGCTGCTAAAGAATGATGAATGAGAGAAAAATATCCTCAATAGTTATCCAATGCCAAATGGCCATTTTTGAGCAAACACATTTTAGTAACATTATACAAACAAAGCATTTTATATTTACTAATATATGTGCATATAACAAAAATCAATGAAAAGGAGGCCATGTGTTAGAAAGAGAGCAATCAGTAATATACAGGAGACATTTGGAGGAAGAAAGAGAAGGGGAAGTAATATGGCAATATTATGGTCTCAAATTTAAAATAGTAATGAAAGTAAACAAACTGGAAAAAAAAAGGGAGTGGGAGTCCTCTCACAAAACTGTGTGTTAAAGGAATGAATATCAACACAGTCACGTTTCTAAATGATTGATCTTACTCTTTTCTTAAAGCAAATAGGACAAGATTATTCACACCTACTACTTAATAAATACTAAAATCACAGGTGGAGTTATTGGTGAGAAGTAATAACCTAAAAGGCAAATGAATAAAATGAGAAATGAAATTGTCAGTTGTTTCATGATATATGAATAAATTATATATAAAATCAGAGAGAGGCATATGTGTGTATGTGTGTAAACATAATTGGAATTGTGAAAACTAATAAACACTAGAGTGACGCGGCAAAGTCCAGGTTTACCTCACAAAGGTAATTTTATTTCTGTGCAATATCAACAAACAAGTTGCAAAAGAAATGGAAAAATAGCATTTAAATATCCAGAAAAACAAAATACCCACAGTTAAATTTAATGAAAGGCCAAAAATTCTATATATTTAAAATTTAGAAGACTAGTGAGAGAATTTGAACAAGACAAGTCAAATGGAAAGACATTCCACATCAATGGATTTTAAAAGTTAGTAATATCCAATGCTCTCAGTGCAGTCAGAGCAAAATGGAATCAAAATGCTAATATAATTTTAAAATAAAAGGTAAAATAGTAATTAAAATTTATATGCCACAATGAAATTCAAATAAAACAGAAAAATGATCAGATCAGAAAACAAAATACTTTAATGGTATCAATACAATGATGAATGTCAAATTTGTTCCCAAAGTGATAGCAAGTATCATAAGATCGATACACTGACAAATGAAGCAGAATACACAGCCCAGAAATATATCACCACACCTATGTTCTGCTGATATTTTAATTTTTTTCCAAATAGCATAATGAGAATATAATAACAAGCATAAACATCAGTAAGAAATCCATCCATACTTAACATTATTAAATACAGTATTTCCTCATATCATGTTAAAGATTATATAGAAATGAGTTGAAGACTTCCATGTGAGATAAGGAACTATAAAAATACTGAGAGAAAATGCAGAGAAAACCTTTTAAGTAAGTACTCTGCTTGGTGATTCTCTTCTATGTGATTGGGTCATAGAGAAAAGGAGACAAATATAATTTTATCAAACTAACAAGCTTCAGTGCAGCAAATAACACTGTTTAGAGACAAGGTAGGAGCTGGGAGAAAATATTTACAGAGTGTACCCTTTGACAAGGGGTGCATACACAGACACAGAAGTCACTAGCATACTTTTTTTTTTCCCCAAGACAAATTTTATTGGAGGCAGCAAGCAGCTCACTGAAAGGGTCGGATCATGATTTCTTCGCACAACTGCCCTCCGAAGATGGGAGTATCCCGAGCACAGGTCAGAAGCAGGCACACGTCACAGAAGCACATAAACTTCCTGGAGAGTGCCTGCAGCAGTTTTCTTCTCAATTACATTTTTTACCTTCTTTAAATACACTTTGGTTTTATTTCGGCGAAAATAAAACAAATATAGGAACAACTTGCCATGAGTGAGAATAGAGTTTTCCCCAGAGTTAGGAAATGGCACAGCTGCGCTTTTCTTTGAAGGGATTCTTGTCTTCTGGGATCCCCTTCACCAGAGGATCCTCTCCAGAACGTTCTTCAATATAGTTCTTTATTTCTTCAGAAAATTTAGACACCTGCTGTCTTTGCAACTTCACTTCTTTGCGAAGTTGCTCAACCTCCATCTTCAGCTTTTCCTTCTCAGGCAGATCCTTGATGTGAAGGGCAGGCATCTTTGCCCCAGAACTGGGCCCAGGAGTCCCTTGTGCAAGGCAGGGACTCGTCACTAGCATACTTTCACAGTAAGCAAATAAAAGTTAAGAATAGGCTAGCGATCTCATTATACATTATTTTTAAAGAAGACATGCAAAAAGCTAATTAACATACATGAAAAACTAATCAACATGGTTAATCATTAGAAAACTAAGGTTAAAATTGAAATGACAATATTTTACTCTTGGAGAAATATTAGAAGACTAGTATTTCAGATTTGGAGAAAAGACAACACTTGTATGCAATCTGGTGGGAATTTAAGTTAGTATAACTCTCTGTAGACAGCTGCTTCATATTTCCTCCCCATATTCAAATGGACCTACTACATGATTCAGTAATCAGTGTCTATGTATTTATCCTGAAGATTTGAAATCAGTTTCACAATAACCAAGTAATAGTATCTATCAGTAGATAGATAAGTGAAGCAAATGTTACTTATGAACATGCAAACAATGCTACTCAACCTTTACAGAAGAAAAAATAATCTTTCTTTTCAGAAAACATAGAAGTAACTGATGATCAATAAAATAAATGAAGTAACCAAAAGCAGGAAGAAAAAGACATGATCTCTCTGTTACTTGAACAAACTCAGAAGTATTGAGTGCATTCATGGTTCCTCATGGTAATGCAGAAAGTCAATGATGGACAAGAAAATACAGATGCTCAGCAAGAGAGGAAGAGTAATGCCCCTTTGTGAGTTCTACTTTATTTTGACAATATATAGTTAATTACAATGTATGGTATATTTTTGTATATTTCACAGTTTTGGAGAGTAAATTTCAGATGTTTTATAATAAATAACAGATGTTTGAGATAATAGAAACGTGATCAAGTTTGAAATAATCATTCCACATTCCAGTCAAGAATCATGACATCACATTTACCACATAGACAGTACAGTTATGATAATTTTACAAAACAATTAAATTATCTCAAACACTTAAATCCTTCCAGTGTTTCCTTTATTTATTTTAAAGAAAACAAGTTATATTTTGTAATCCAAACATCATAATAAATTATTATTATAACATTTCTCCTTCAATTCCTAGACCTTCCTTAGCAGAAATTCTGTGGGAAGCTTGTATGCTAGTTTCCTGAGGTAGATGAGGAGAAACCCATTTGAAAGGACAGTCTTAATACCTGCCTCCAAGTGCTTACTGGGAATAAACTAATTAAGACTAAGTTATATGAACAAAATGCAGAATCATCCCCTTTAGTAATTATGTGGGAATGTAATACATGGCTAGCAATCAGACAAAGTAAAAACTCTTTAAAATGTGTGAAGGAAAACAGTATTTCAGTGTTCTTTTATATAAAATATCCAGCATGCAATAAAATAATGAGTATACATATAGAAACAAAACCAACCATACTTGCATGGAAAACTAAATAATTATCAGAAACATAGGCAAAAATAATCCAGATTTTGGAACTTAGAGTAATGATTTATACCTACATTTCACTAATCACGATAATTATATAATACTGTAAAAATGGGAATTTCAGCAGATTTAGGGGAACATACTTAAAATGCATTGGACTATAAAGAGGATGGTGATATAATATTATGAATAACAAAATTTAAAGGACTGGGTTTGTAAAATTTTTCAATCCTTGTTGGCAAGTTCACTGGTGCAGTTCTCATGCATGTGTTGTTTAGGAAACAAGTGAGCTTCATTGTTATGTTTAGAAGTCACTTTCTCTCAGAAAACACATTGGTCTCTGGCTGTTCCAATCTTTCTTCTCCTTCTTCAGTTATGCTCTCTGAGCCTTAGGTTTATTTCTTTTATTGGGGATGTACTAGTTGTTGTTGGAAACTGTACTGTAACTTACACTCTGGATTTTCACAAGTTGTTCCTTTCTATATTATCCTATCTGCTGCATAAAGAAACTGCTTTGTTGTGGTGAGAGCTACAGTTTCTGAGTATAAGGCCAAGTATCGAATGCAAATACCCTCCTATTCAGAATGCCCAAGCCTAGTTGGACAACTGTTGATTAACCTCATTATAAATTATTATTATTCCATTATAGAGGATATCTTGACATGCTGGTCATTGTGATTCATTGCTTCAGAATTGGATAGGATTATTGATTATTTTTTACATTAGTATCTTACACAGCAACTTAAAATCATAACCAGTACAGAGGTCCAGTAATTTGGGGGTTTTTCCAGAGCAGTTATGATTCTATTCATCCAGGTCCCATATCTGAAATAAGTGGTATCTTCAGCAATATGTTCTCTACCTACAAGATCTGAGAGGCAATCAAGGGTAGTGTCAATAGCCTGATTTTTAGGAGACTCTTAGAAGCTCCTGACCAATGACTTGATGGAAATTTTTCATGTCTGGACTTGAGGCTTTTGCTTAATAGTCTATGGTTCATTTTGAGGCTAGAATGAAACCTGGCACCAGGAAAATTCCCAAGAATCCACAAGGAACCTCAGCAAAGACCCTACGCAATAGTGGAGAATGCATCTGAACGCCTTTCCCTGTAATCACATTGATGGCTACCTTAATTATCATAGAACCTTCATCCAGCAACAGGTAGAAGCAAATGCAGAGATTCACAACTAAGCACTAGGCCAAGCTTCAAGAGACCAGTTAAAGAGAGGCAGGAGCAATAATATGATGAATGGGGTCAAGATCACAATGGGCTAACACACAAAAACAGCTGACCTAAGGTAGTGGGAGATCATAGACTCTGGATTGATATCTGGGGAGCCAACAAAGGACCAAACTAGGACCTCTGAATGTGATTGGCAGTTGTATGGCTTGGGAAGTCTGAGAGGCCACTGGTTTGAGACCAGGATTTATCCCTAGTGTTTCAACTAGCTTTTTGCAGCCAATTCTTTTTGGAGGGATACCTTACTCAACCTAAATATAGGCGTGAGAGCTTTGGTCCTGCCTCAGAATGATGCATCAGACTTTGTCGACTCCCCAAGGGAAGCATTACCCTCTTTGAGGAGTGGATGGAGGTTGGATCGGGGGATGGAACAGAGGAAGAGAAGGAGTGGGAACTGGGATAGGTGTGTAAAATGAGAAAAGATCATTTTCAAATAAATAAATTAATTAAAATAAAAGAAGTCTATGGCTATTGGATGGAACGTTAGGAACAAATCTGCATATAGGTTGAAAATACAGTAACAAGTGATCATCACTAAACTCATATGCATAAAACAATATTAAAGGCTGCAGAGGCTTCTTTGTTCCACATATCCCTGCCCTG
>LOEQ01009264.1:10713-32031 GCA_001685075.1 Bramus lutescens
CTCTCTCTCTCTCTCTCTCTCTCTCTCTATCTATCTATCTATCTCTATCTCTCTATCTTTACTGGACCACACTTTTCACTCCTTAGGCGTAAGTTATTTTATGTATGTAGGTGTTTTGCCTGCATATATGTCTGTGCACCACATGTGTGTCTGGTATCCCAAAAGGCCAGGAGAGGGCGCTGGTTGTGACTTGTCATGTGGGTGCTGCAAATTGAATCCAGGGCCTCTAGAAGAGCAGCTGGTGGTCTTAACCACTCAACCATGTCTCTAGCCCCTGACATAAGAAATCTTAATCTATCCAAGCTTCCTCTAGAGTTGTCTTTGAGAGACCAGATCAATTCATGGATGTGTCAACCACCGTTGGCTCCTTGCTGCAGCCCTAAGGCCTTTTCTAATCAGCCACATGCCTTGGCTTCTCAGGAAAGTGGCTCCCCTGTAAGTCAGTGATGGGAAGAGTTCCTGGAGGAGTGTTTTCATCCAGGGTGAGGCCTCATTCTAAACACTAGCCCATCCATCTACAATATTATGAACTCCGTTCACATGCTGGTAAATGGCTCAGTGGAAACATGTGATGTAGGGTACCCTTCCATTTTCTGTACCACGGCCCAGCCTTGCTCACTGCATCAGCAACATCTGACAAAAGCAGCCTGAGGCAGAAAAAGATGCTTTGGCTCAAAGTCCAAGGAAATACAATCCATCCTGGTGGGGAAGGCATGGTAGCAGGTAGAATGTGAAGCTGCTTGCCCCATCTCGGTGGATCAGGAGTCAGAGAAAGAGGAAAGCTAGAGTGTGATTGGCTCTTTCCCTTTTCCTCCCTTTCTTCACCTGCCCACACTCAGTTGGTCCACTCTGGAAAAACCCTCTCTGGCCTCCCCTCAGGTGCGCTTCCTTACTAGCCTAGGTATTTATTAATCTCATCAAATTGACAAGCAAAGATTACCCAGCATGATTTGTAGTCTGCACATCCAAGTCTCTTTTTTTTCCTTAGGGAATTTGCACTTAAATATTGTTTCAAACATAATTAAACATAATTACATACACAGATGATTCGGAGAGCTCCGAGATCTTAAATTGTTCATGCTATTTCTTGACCATGAAAGAGTAATGAGAGGCTAATGTCTGCAAGCATCTTAAAGCTCTTCAGAGATCATAAAGCAACGTGAGTTTAGCTATGGGAAACAGGACGGAAAATAAAAACTCAAGCAATGTTTTTTTGTAGGAAGGAATATAAGACCACTGGGACTGATGGCAAACAGATGTGCTGTGTTTCAGCAGGGCAGTAGCTGAAAACATGATTTGAGGCATGCTATTTCTAGCCCCTGAAGAATACTTTGAAAAATAGCAGCTTAGGGACCAAGGTTATCAGAGCTGATTTCTCCTTGAGAACAAACACATGTAGATATATGATATCCAGATTAGAAGGCGATGGAGGAAAGGCGTCGACCACAAGAGCATGACGACTGTGCTGTTGGCTGATGGGGGGGGGTTAGGTATACCAGCACACCTCATTCACCTGCTATCTAATGCAGCCACTCATGGGGAGTTTTATCATCACTTCAGGTTTCTGAAGAGACCTCAGGAATAGAGAGTCAGAAGAAGCTAATCCATAATAGTTCATTTTCTGTTGTTATGATAAAATGTCTGAGGCTTACTACTTATCAGAGGTGTAAACTATTCTGGAACCTGGGAGTCAAAGATTGGACTTTCTCCATCAGTTTGGCTTCTTTGAAGGACTCCGTTAACTATGTCACAGCATGACAAGGAAGCAGAAAAGAAAAAGGCACAGGAAGAAGGGATCACACCAGGGCACAGAAAATGACAGGAACTAGGAGCAGACTGGCTGACCTTATAGTTCTCAATACCTGTACACATCTATCCTGAGGCCCACACTTTATCTACACCCCCAAAGTCCTACCGCATAAAAGACCTAACACTGCTACTCTAGGGCCCACACTTGAGCCTGCAGACTTATGTGGAATGTACTCGAACCACACCTAAATTATAACAACCTCTTTCTGCCTGAATTATAAGTTACCAGATATCCCTGGAAATCTGGGGAAAGGGTCAGATGGCTTGGAGACTAATGGCTCCGTTAAGGTTAGGAGTAAGTTGAGTCATTTGATATCTATGCAGGGGCTGTCACTGTAGGCTGTTTGTGTGTTAGATGTGTTCTATCACACGCACATGCACACACACACACACACACACACCTCTCTCTCTCGGCCTTCACCACATCCCCAGTCTACTGTTGTTAACAAGTAGCAAAATCAATTCATTTGGATTTTTATCTCCTTCTTATTGCCCCTGCTCGCCCCATATTGGGGTTGCTATTAAAGCACATCATAGGGTAAAGGCTGGTAGCCAGGGGGAAAGAATGAAAATGCAAGTACACAGCTAATGAATTAATTGGATTTTGATGTACTAAGAGTCCATAATGAACTCTCGATTATTCAGGGATATGTTCCTAACCTAATGTAGTCCTCTTTATTTTCTTCCTGCTCTGCTTGAGGCTGAGTAATTTGGAACTTGTATAAAACAAGGATGTGTGTGTGTGTGTGTGTGTGTAAACAACAAAACAACTGATCATGGTCTAATTGTCTTCTCTTCTTTAAAAGCCTTTTCAAGATTCTATCTGTTGTCTGTCATCTATGGAAAGACGAGTTTCTGCGGGCCAGGTGTGGGTCTAATTTGTATTCACATCCTTCTTGCTTTCCATCCTCATCCCACAATACCTTATGAATAATATATTGCGAACAGGTCAACAAACAGCTCACTTTGTAGTAGCTTCATAGTATTGCATTGCCTCTTATACCAAACTTTATGTAACCAGACTCTTAGGACTGAACACTTGGATGAGAGTCATTTTCAGCATCGCTAGTAGTACTTTAGTGGGCATCCTTATACATTTCCTGAGAGTCCTAGAGAGAAACACTGGGTCAAAGTAGATCTGTCTTTTAAGGATTTTGATAAATGTTCTCACAATACACTTCAAAAATATCATGACAACAATATATGAGAATTTATGTTCATGAGAGTTCTTTATTCCCAGTGTTCTCTCTTCCTCCTTCCCTCCCTCCCTCTCTGTCTCTCTCTTAGTGGTTCCCTGGAAGGAATTTCCCAGAGCTGGATACCAGTAAGAAACAGACTCTGGGATGGTGCGACGCTCAGAGTAGTGTCGTCATCACTCAGCCTCGTGCTTCCAAGAGCACTTTCATAAATAAATACTGTATATTCTTAAAGGTTAGCCTGTCGTCTTCATTCAGACTGGTTTTCCTGACATCATTTGTGGACTTACCATATCTACTCAGCAATATCACCTCTGGTGGTGATGAGATGGAGGACTTGGGAGGGACTGAAGAAACAAAAGCTATAGAGAGAACAAGTATCTTCTGGATTATTCTGTTACAGACGGTATTCTCAGAAACAAAACAACAGCTTGGTGGGGCCATTTTATTTGTTCTCATTTGTAAAAGAAGGGGAAAAAACAAAATACTCATGATTCTCTTAAGATCCAGAATTCCACTGGGTGGTGGTGGTGCATACCTTTAATCCCAGCACTCAGGAGGCAGAGGCAGGCAGATCTCTGTGAGTTTGAACCAGCCGAGTCTACAGAGTGAGCTCCAGGACAGACTCCAAAGTTATATAAAGAAACCCTGTGTCGAAAAAACAAACAAAAAAATCCAAACAAACAAACGAAAGATCCAGCATTTCTCATGGCAGAATCACACCTAAAATAATTGGTCTCAAACTGGAAAGAGCCCTCAGCTTTTCGCCTTGGGTATCGTGCCATAGTTCTGGTTTTATAGCAGTCCACTGGATTCTCCTGCCTTGCACCAAATCTCTATTAGATTGAGATCAATGGAAGCCAGATCTGGAGACAAAGTTAGTGTTAAAGGGGGGAGAGGGCAAGAATGCAGGTGGAGAGCTCAGAGGGGAAAAACCAGACATAAGGGGGGCAACTAACCAAGGAATGGATGAGAAGGGGGTGGAAGGAGAAGAGGTGAAAAGGTGACTTACCAAAGTCACCTAGCCTTCTGGGTCCTCAGATTTAGGAGCAATCAGTATTCAGTGGCTGAGAGCATTAAGGTGTGACCCAGTTTCCATTCAGTCTTCTGTGCCTCAAACCACCCCCATCAACATTTGACCAAAGCATATGCCTAAGGCCCTCTCATGGCTTACACCCCTAAGCATTCCTACGTGGAAATTCTAGAACTGTTGTCAAGAATACATAAAGTGGGCACCAGCTATGCAACCAAGACAAAATTCCTTCTACATATTCTGGCCCCCGGGATACTATTTGATTTATTAATCATGTAATTTACTGATTAAGTGGATTAATAAAGAACCACTACTCATGAGAGTTTTCTACAGCCCTTGATGAGAAGTTTCTCTACTATCAAGAACACCACAAGCCCCAAGAAAGCATTACAGCTACATGCTAACACGGAACTTCTGATGCCCATGGGGGTCTCAACTCCTCTGTTTACTTCCTAGCCATCCTCTCACATGGGAAAGGAAGTGGTGGCCAGGGAGCCAGGGCAGGTGCAGGAAGGAGGACAAGGACTAGGGAAGAAACTGGTCCCTTTTACCTTGCATAAGGAACTGGGTGCTGCAAAAGGAAGTTAGGTTTCTCCTGTTCGCCTTGTTGATGTTTACAAGTCTAATTGAGAGCACTTTCAATGGTGTACTTTTGCCAATCTCAGCTGAATTTGACTACTGGTTGTCTGATATGAAATGCTTGTTGTGAGTCTTGTCGAAAGAGGGAGGATGCAGCACATAACCCCCCTCTGAAGTGAAAGCAGATAGCAAAGAAAACCACTTCTCTCCCAGGGTTTTATGAGCTTGGGAATCAAGCTGCAGAGGAAACGCTTTGCTAAAACACAAGGATGCAGAACGAGACCTTTACTATCCTGCCAAAGTGTGAGAAAGGCCTTGCTCCTGGTTGATTAGAAAATAACAGACAATAGAGGACTCTCACAGATGCTACCAAACACTCACAGCTCTTCTTCCTTATGCATTCAAATAGCAATGCATTTCATAGCTGAAGCTTCCGTGTTGTTCTGTGCCAAAACACAGCGATGAACCTGGAGTGTGGGGCAAAAGAGCTTAGGATGTCTGTCAACATGATGGAGAGCTTTGCGAGTCTGTCTTCTTTTAATTGATGAATACCATCTCTTCATTGCGGACTAGGGGCTTTGAGAGGGCTTCTGAAGCCCCATAACTAGTATGTATTTTAATACCCCTTTGTAGGTTACTGAGGAGCAATAAGTAGAAAAATTGGTTTTGCAGTGTGTTCTTTAGGGGACCATCACCTTTTTAAGCATTGAAAGATTTTATCTAGAAAACAACACAAGTGTATTTTTTGTGTCCAAGAAATAATTTGACCATTTGAGGCACTTGTTTAATCATAGTGTAAAATCATCCTCTTGCCTTTTTACTGTTCTCTCTCTCTCTCTCTCTCTCTCTCTCTCTCTCTCTCTCTCTCGTGTGTGTGTGTGTGTATGTGTGTATGTGTTTAGTCATAGAGAAGGCAGAGCCCTGTCCTTTAGTTACTTCTGTGAAAGTACATTTTAAAGGCAGGGAAATGGAAAGCCCTGTGGGATGTAACTGAGGCCTGAGGCCATTGCTGCTGCTGTGGATGCTTCAGATATCCAGGAGATTCTTTGGCTCCCTACTGTACTGGCTTGCTTGGCTGGTTCTATATGGGGCAATGGAATCGATCATGCTTTCTGATTGGGCCTGACCATTTGGTCAAGCAGCTGAATGAATCGATCTCTTCATGGAACGAAGCCAGTCATTTGATTGAATTAACCAGCTGGAGTGTCGGTTGTGTTTTACTTTTGTTTTGTTCCTAGTGGACATAGCCAATGCCTCGGGTTATCATTGGATGTTCTATTTCTGGTGTTAGGGGCCTGGCAGAGAAAAAGCAAAATTGACTCCTCATGACAACTGCTAAAAGCTGGCAGTTCTTCATAGCCATCCAAATCCCTCTGTCCCAGTCTGACAGGGTTTCTGTCAGCCTGTTTACACTGAATTCCAACGGTTCTCCTTTGGCCGTGGCATTGCAGCATCCTAGCTCCTGTTTTCTGCAGGGTCAACTCAGAATTTGTATTTCTGCACAAATTCCTTGGGTGTGTTGTGGGTTCTCCTCTGCTTAGTCATTCAGCCATTACCTTTCCATTTTGAATCCTGCCCCACTGTTGATTCAGCTCCCTCATTCAATATTTTACATTTATCTCTATTGAATTCCAGTTGCCTTCTGTTAGAAGAGGCACTTAAATTATCCAAGTTTTGCTCCATAGACTCAGACTTCAATTCCAGGACAAATCTGTTGAGCACTTAGGATCATTGACTGTAAGAAGAGCTGGGGAGTGTAAATGTTTCTGAATTGGGCATTTCTTAATAATAGTAGTGGTGACAGAATTGGGTAGAGAATGTGGAAGACACTGGATTTAAAAAATCTCAACCAGACTTAATTAGTTTGGGAGGAAAATGGACCAGAAAAAATTATTTGAACATGAAAAACTAAATATACCTATGTAGTCAGTAAGGGATGAGCAGCTAGTACATTGTGAGGCCCTATTAGATATTACCACATTAGATACATCGAAATAGAAAGTGGCCCTTTGTTCTCCTTTGTCAAGGAAATTTATAATTATTAGGTTGTTAGCCTTCTCCTTGCCAATGATGTTAAGAAGTCATAATTATTTTCAGTTTTTAGGGATGGGAATGTGTCCTAGGAATACGGAAGGGGTCCCAAGCTTGGCTACTCTATTCTAATATCTTTGCCAATGAATTATAGCCACCAAAACATAAAAAACACACTGAGGGACCAAGAGTTCAGAAATCTCCAAACAAGGGATTCAGTGCTACAACATTATGCAAAGTGAGCCATTGTGGAGAAGTCTTATTTTTAATGTGGGAAGACATGAATAATAGATTGTTCCAGTTGGTTTCCTTCCATAGATAAACCCTCCACAGTTTGCAGCCCAGGTTTTATTGACTTTTAGGTCTAAATGCAGCATTTCAATGACTTCTACAGATTTCTCCTCTGAACAACAGGTTCTGATCCAAGCTTAAGCTAAAGAGAATGGGATTCAGTGGGCACTTTAAATACTACAAGATCCCACCCACCAAACAGGGAGCCAAGAGTTTAAGTAAGCTGGAAATCCCCCTACATCCATGAGTCAATCAGGTTTTCTTCTGATTGTGATATCTTTTGCTACTGTGTGTGAGAGAGGGTAAGAGAGAAGATAGAAGATGGGACTGACAAGGGTGATGGACAAAAGAAGACAACACCCCATTATTTTGAGGAGGCGAGGAGACAAGGAAATGGCACCCTGAAATAATGCCAAAAACATGACAATGACATCACATATTTCAAAATCAAGCACAGAAGATAGAAGGGAACACATTCAAGCCAAGGACAGATAGAAAAAAACAAAAACAAAAAAAACGTTTTCAGCCTATAAGATAATGCCAGAAGAGAAGCCCTGATAAGCATAGGCTTCGGGAAAAATCCAGAGACAATGCATCAGCTTGCAGTAACTTTGTTCAGAATTAGGAGAAGTCGGAAGGGGCAGGTGCATTCTTCAGTGCAAGACTGTGGCTGAGATGATAGAGCAGGGCCACTCACATATCTCATTTATTTACAAACAATCAGGATCTTTCAGCAGAAGGCAGTTGAATCAGTGTGGTTGAATTAATTTTGATATTCAATCTGGGTAAACAAAATATAAATGGTTAACTTAAATGGTGAAAAAAATTCCAAACCCAACAATTTTGTGCTGGATTTTTAAAGAAATACATATGCTCTTTTAAAAAAAATTAATCACAAACTAGAAATAACTAAGGGAAAGAAACCAGAAGACCTGTTTGTGCATATTTTTTGGTGTGGAAAGAGGAGATTGTAGATTGTACAGCCTAGGGAATTTGATACTGATCATTATACAAAATGTGAAATGAATTATTATTGCAACAGACTGTGGAGTTTTGGAAGGGACTAAGTGATCACTAGAGGCTAGCAAGGGTTCAGTGAAAACATGGAATACAGTGAAATCCCATTTGTACCAGATTTCTAGACATAAATCAGTCAAGCACTGTAGATAAGGCAACCTCCTTCACAAAGTTGGACTTTATGTGAATGACTTTTGTGAATGGAGTGGAAAATTGGAGGCTGCAGAACACTATTAGACAGTATTATGGCTACTGGCAGCAATGGCCAGACAGTTGGTCACATCAATGATGTGAGAACATCTTGCACTATGTTGGAGGGGCTCATGCTTTGCTTTTTCATCCATATTAATGATTTAGGGGAAGATTTCTGAATCTTCATGTTTGAAAGCATGCTCAGCAGGCTTACAAGTGGATAGCAGGGCCAGGACTCAAAGCATCTTCAGGATATAGGAATGGCTAAAACTATCGAAGTTTAATACAAATAAAAATTAAGATTTTGCACTTACATGTAAAAGAATCATCAATTCATATAAAAATGTTTGTGGGTTACTGTTTGGTTAGACTACCAGTAGAAAATTATAGTGTATATAGCCACTAAAGTACTGGAAGGAGGATTCTTTCCAGAAAAGCGTGAAACTTGTTGGGTTTTTTTGTTTATTTTCTTTCTGGTTCTTAATAAGTACAAGTTTCTCCAGGGGATTCAAACACACTGGCAGGGCATCCTAAAGCTTCATTATGAGAGTACCTGCATAATAGCTGGCAAAACTAGAGATACTCAGAGCTGTATAACCTAGAAAATTTCTCACAGCCATACACAAGGAGACACATAAAGAATGCTTCTAGCAACATTCATTGTCATATCTATAAGATGAAATAACCCAAATGTCCAGCAACAAGAGAATGGCTGAAGAAAATGGGATATATCATTATTCTCACAATTATTTTGTAGAAAAAATAAGTTAAATGGGAATATTTTCAGTATGAGAACATTTATGTACATCAAGAAATCCATATCTCAGAATGCTATTTATTGTTCAATGGTGAAATGTAATAATAAATTGATGGGAGTGGGGAATATCAAGACCAAGCCAGAAGCTGCTTCACAGTGGAAAAGATAAGGCAATATAAGAAAGACACACAAGACCCTACTTCTATTATTTACTCATACTTAATTTTAAAGCTGATATGTTGGGTATGTGAGTTATTTCAATTTGCAACCAATATTCTATGTTTAAAATAACTAAAATCCTTGGCAATACTTAGGGCAATATGCTGAAGGTGACGTTCATATCACACAGAATTGGTCATTTTAAAGTGAGTCATTTGGGAGGATTTAGTAGCTCACAATGTGTTATAGCCACCATTTTTACCCAATTCCAAAATGGTTCTATCACAAAATAAGTCACCTAAACATTAATCAGTTTCAACTAATCCACCATAGAAAATTTTTGTTTGTTTATGCAAAGATAATGTTTTATAATACATTTTGTTTATTGAAAAATTTTAGACACACAGAAAAGCTAAGTGGAATACATAAAGATTTCCCATACATGCCTCAGCTCCACTCACAAATGGCCTCTTCATTAGCAGAATAACCTCAAATAATCTCTCCCACAATCAGAATGGAGCAATTATTACATGTTGATGAACCTATATCTGTACATATGGATGGCAGACACTTTACCCATTTAGACAACTGTACAACGACATACATTCACCATTATAGTGTGCAGAATGTGTTCATTACCCTAAAATTCCTGTGCTTTGCCTATCCATGCATTTCCATAATGCGTTTTTAAGAAGGTGCTTTTAAAAACCTGTAAGAATAGAGGATACATAATAACCATCTCTAAACATTTTAAAACTTATCCCATGGAAGAGGAATTCAATTTCTGTCCTGTAAATCACCCAGGGGATTGATGAATGAATATGAAGAAAAAGAGTTTGGTTTGATGGAAGGGGGGGAGGGTTCCTAACAAGATTGGTGCAGTATATCAAAGTAGCTCAGAGTGTGATTTTGAGTTAGATAGAGTTGTGGTAAAGTCTGTCTGATGTGTATTCCTTTGGGGAAAGTTGCTTAATTCCTCTGAGCTTTCTTTTCCTCATATTTGTGAAATAGATACTAATAATACAAAGCTAATAGTATCATTGTAAGAAATAATTTCAAAGAAGAAGAATAGATTTTAGGAAGAGAAAAAAGTATGTATTTAGCACACATATGTCAATGTATATACCAGTGGTTTTCAACCTGTGAGCCACAACCAGTTTGGGGGTCAAATGACCCTTTCACAAGATGATCTGAATATCAGATATTTACATTATGATTCATGACAGTAGCAAAATTACAGTTGTTAAAGTAGCAACAAAAATAATTTTGTGGTTGGGGGGTTACTGCAATGTAAGGAACTGCATTAAAGGGACACAGCATTAGGAAGTTTGAGGACCACTGCTCTGTAGAGAGAATGGTCCAGTTGATACTGAATGATGAGCTGTCCAAGGTTCTGGAGCAGGGAATGCTGTATGTATCAAAGGGTGACTTAGGTCTGTATTCTCTATTGTTATTTTCACACATTGATGAGTGGCATGTGTTTGAAAGATAGCAGAGTCCTATTGTTGGGTGATTTTTTCAGTCTGTCTTCCATGGAAAGGAGACTGCGCTGAAGAATTAAGAGTACAGTTGCTTCCCTGTGTACGATGGTAGAGATGACAAAGCAAGATACACTCTTTCCATACAACGAGTACAAGGTGGACCACGAAGGAACAAGAGGAGATGCATTAAGGAGGCAGACAGACTAAATAACCAGAAAATCAGGGTTCAGAGAAGGTGAGTATCACAGGGGCATCCAGCCTTTCTGAGCAGCCTCTATGGATAATGGGTTGTTTGCTTGATGTGATAACAGGCCTAGCCTAAAACTCTTACCAAACATGGTCATGTTTTCACAGAACATAGAGAAGGAACTTTTGTTACAGTATGTTTAAAAACTAAAGTACATTTAGATAAAAAGAAAAAAAAGGATATATGCTAATATCAAACTTGCTCTCTACCAGGTAGTAGACCAGTCATTTTTCTCCTCAGAATATGCTTCATTCTCAGTGGGAATTATTTATATTTGTACTGTATTGGGCCAGGGCTGCCTTCATAATAGACTGGTGTGTTCATCTTGGCATTTTAGATTGTTGACCCTCTTGTAAGGAGGAAAAAAAATCAACCTCATAAGCCCAAGATTGTGGAAATAAGGTTAAAGACATAAGATGGTATCGTCAGCGGCTGGTAATCTTACATGCAGAATGGTTCTTCTTTGGTTTGCATTGCCAGAAAAAATATTTTCTTAAAATTATTTGGAGATGTAGTTATTAAGGAGCCCAGAAACTATAGTTTCATCCCTGACTCTGTCTCAATTAAGTGCATATTATTTCAGATCTCTCAACATCATCATACTGTCTTTAAAGAGTAGGATTAAGGCAGAGTGTCTGAGTCCACGTATTTTCTTTTAAATAAGGCCTAGATACAAACAATTAGAAAGCAGCTTGGGTGGTGGCTGCAATGGCCTGAGTATCATACAGCTGAAAGACAGAAGGAAGCTTCTATTTGAATCTTGCTATTGAAGGCAGAAGCCAGCAAATACTTGAGATTGCTCATGGCTTTATGTATTTGACTTTAATTAAGAATAAAGATAAGGAGTGTTAAGTCTATTGGCAATGGAAGTTCAGGAACTGGGAAGGATAGCTTGGACTCAAAACCCAGTGATCTTGACAGTATTTTCTCCAGATGACCAGCTGAAAGTGTGTTTCAATGGCCCTGCCCCCAGATAATGTTGGCATCTTGGATGTGTCTCTCTCCCCAGTTAAACTTAAAGAGAAAGCTTTCCCTACACTTCAGTTATGGATGTCATACAGTGGCTAGATGAGCCTTGTGGCCAGCCAGTGCACTTGAATAAAGAGATAGCACAGTGCCAAAGCTTTCTGCAACTGCCAAATGAGTTCTTACAGACATGGGCCTGGCCTAGAGGGTTTTATCATCGAAATCGAAAATGTGCTTTCAGTGGAGCAACAGAAACTGTCCACCAGTGTTCTTTCAGGCAACCACATGAACTTGACTGATTCATATCTGAAGATGTTCTATTCTGTGCATCCACAGATAAAATGTGACCAAAGCCAGGCACTATATAAGATTCTTGCCATATGTGGTCTCATTTGCCGTTTATTCTGATTCCTCTCCTCTGTGACTCTCTTGAATTTTCTGACCTATCCTTATAGTTAATCCATGCTAGAAATTCCTTAATAGTTGCTTAATTAAAGGCAATCAAATCAGTATGTAGAGAAGAAAGGTGTACTGAATTCTTCTTTTACTAGTCATTACCAACTGACTTACATTCTTTACCTGTAATTTTACTTATTTAGTTAGTTATCTAGTTGGTTAGATATGAATGGAACCAGGGCCTACAACAGATTAGATACTCCTTCTATCTCTGAGCTACATCCCCACACTCTCCCCTTTCCCTTCTAGTTTTTTTTGGGGGGGTTGTTTGTTTGGTTTTGGTTTTTGATACATGGTTTCATAAGTTATCCAGGCTACCCTTGAACTCACTCTGTAGCCCAAGAAGGCCTTTGAACTGATGAGCCTCCCACTTGAGCCTCCTGTGTAGCTAGGGTTACTATCCTGTGTACTAAACCTGTAATTTGAGACATACACAGGCTTAGCTTCATATCTCAGTTGTGAGAGCTGAATAAGAAAATCTGTAAGATCATTTGGCTCTTCACAAGGACCATATAATGGATACAAACGAAAGCATTCTGCTCAGCCTATAAGCCCAGAAATGGGGCCTGGGTGGATGCTGTAGCCAGCGCTCCCTATGGTCATACTCCAGTCTTGCCCACTAAGGAAGCCTAGCTCTTGGTAAGAAACTCTGCTGTAGGAATCACAAAGTAACTAGTTAGAGGGAAAATAACCACCAAGTTTCCTGAAATAATAATTTCCAGTTAAATAAACCCCTATGCAACATGTCAGTCTTCTGGAAAGATACTCCTGAAATTACAAGCAAAAGTTCTTAATGAGATCCAGCCTCAAAATATGACTGGTTTCAAAGCAATCAAACTGCAAAGAGGTTATCTATTTTGTTTGGCATAGAGAAGACCTTTGTCGTTCCCTTAGGGGTTCAGATAAGCACGTATTTGTGACTCATGAACACTCATAGAGTTCAAGAGCATCATCTCTCAAATGGAAACTGTAGTGCCATTGACCCTTGACTCAGCCTTCAGTGTTATATTTTGTCTGGCAGTATAGCTTCCCCAATCCCCTCCATGCTAAGCAAGAGCAAAAGCTACCATCGGCCGAGCACACGTATATAGCAAGCCTGTGAAGGATCTTGAAAATGCCAAGTCCCTAGGTATCTGAGCAGCAAGGAAATTTGCCCACTTTCAGCATCCAAAGAAGGAGGCTGCTGCTCTCTGGCCGTGTTTCATTAGCACTCAACTCACCGAGACTGTTCATCTACGGGCTGCCTGGGGTTGCAAATGATTCATTTGTTCAGCCCACAGAAAGGTAGTATTTCCATTAGTGCATTTCAAACCCTATTTGGGGTTTGAAACTAAGAAATGGGTAACTATTCTGTGTCTGTTCACATGAGCATGTGCTCACACAATAATACCTCTGTGTGTGTGTGTGTGTGTGTGTGTGTGCACGTGCGCATGCACATGTGTGTGTATGGAGGGCATGTGTAAACAAGCATGAATGTGCTATTTATATGGAATGCATGAATGGGTGTTGTTTTAAAGATATGCTGAGATTAATTTAAATATAACTGAATCAGACAGCAGAGTTGTTCTCAGATCCACCTCCTGCTATTATATTTTCCTTCTATCCAAATTAAAAAAAAAATGCTGCAGAACCGAAGAGTTGTTCTCATCTTAATTACCGCAGAAATATTGCTAATTAGAAACAAGGGAAGAAGTGTTAGAGATTTGCATTAAGAATCAAAGGCAGCATTATTTTCCAATGGTTATTAAAAGACTTGCAAAAGAGGCTAAGATGATGAGCTAGATAGAGTTGTGAAGTGTGTTTAGGGCCCCAGTGGTAAGACGCTGCAAGGGGAAATTAAATATCTGGGAGGAAAATGTTCTCACATGTTGGAATTATGCCTGCAGCTTGTAACACTGGATGCTCTAATCCTGTCTCCCTCAAACAGGAAATGGGATCAAGACTTCTCCAAGAAACCGGAGGCTGGAAAAAGTGCTGGTGACTCAGACATTCCCCTTCTAACCCCAGTGTCCCTCAGCTGCATTCACAATGGACATGAACTCAAATGCCTGGAGATGTAGGGTTTCCCTTCGCTTCCTGTCCCTTTGTCTATCTTGTTTGGTTCACCTTTCTTTTGTTGCTTCAAATAAAGCAAAGGAGTAAAGGGGCATGAGGAACCCATATTTTGACTCAGGTCTTGGTGGTTAGGTCTCTGAGTCTATGGAAAATAAATCCGAGATGAAGTGGGAGCTGAGTAGATAGTATGTGATGGTATGGGGACCTCAAGTTTCCCACGTTCAATCCAGACTCCAGAGCTATGAGCAGACCATGGTGGCGGTCATCTTAAACTAGTGGACAAGGCCATAATAATGACCCTTGAATCAGTTTTAGCATTTCAAGTATTCCAATTCCTCAAGTCAAGAATTAGGTCTGGAGTTATCAAAATAAGAGCCTCAAGAGGCAGAGATGAGACCAAAAAAAGTTTGAACAGGAGTAATATGGGTATGAGAAAGGAAAAGGAAAGGATTTATATGGTGGAAAGATGAAGAAGATAAATTAATGCCTCAGTATCTCAACTGGATAGTGCAGCAGAGGAGATAGTTTCTAGTAGTTTTCCTTGCCTTAGATTCATGACTTCAGTTGGCTCATAAAATAGCAACCAGGAGTCTAGGCTGTGTGACAAGGAAGGTCTTGCAAGTCCTCTGATTCCAGTTTCCTTGTTTGTATACTGTTTCCTGCCCTGATTCTCGCACATAGGCACTCTGAAGATCAGATAAGGTACATGTGTGCACAGACTTTGAAAACTGGCCAGTGCTGACTGACAGAAGATGTCTCATCACTCCACAGATAAACCATACCTTCCACAATTCTACAGGGTTAGTCCTAAGATCCATGGGCATGTGCACATGTTTGAGAGCTTGGCTTACTTACGAGAAATAATGCTTTCCCACCTCTCCTCCCAAGCATGGGATAAAAGAGAAGCACTCTTACCACAAGATGCCATGTTTTCTGTGGTTTCCCAATGGCTCATTCAGAATTTAGAAAGTCACAGAGTTACAGGGCTCCTTGCAAAACAAAACAAAACAAAACAAAAAAACAGCAGTTCCCTGGTTCATTCCTCCCCAATCCTAAAAGCTGAGCTTCATAAGCAAGCACTGTTTGCCATTTATTCTCACATTTACCTAAATAAAGATTTGTAATGTATTTATACTGCTGTCTTTGAAACTGTTTCTGTTTTAAAATAATATTACACTTGACTTATAATATTGTAATATGTTGATTTCTAGCTGTGGGAGATAAGGTTCTATCTCTTACAACCATTGCTCTCCCATCTGTGTCCCCACAATGCACACGTGCATACCTTCTTCCCTGTCCTTCCAATGCAATTATCGAGTTATCACAAA
The DNA here is from genome assembly GCA_001685075.1 of Bramus lutescens. NCBI lineage: Eukaryota > Metazoa > Chordata > Mammalia > Rodentia > Cricetidae > Bramus > Bramus lutescens. Next base: position 26,311 of record LOEQ01009264.1, read on the forward strand.
CTTATATTTCTTATTGTTACTGTTTTGCCTTTATAACTATTATCTATAACAAAGCTGTGTATAGTACAGTGATTGTGTTTCTTCATTTATACAACTCTTGGCTGTCCCTAGAGTTCAATTTCTCCTCTGCTTATTTTCTTGGTGCTTAATTACAATATCAACAAACTCTTTGACATTCCCATAAAACATGAAAACTGCTGAACACCCAAGGCAATACATCATTTTTTAATTTCTGATGAGAGACATTCTTCTGAAAGCCCACCTTCCTGCCCTGTCAAGGTTGATGGCTATATCTACAGCACTTCCATCTTTCTGGAGCTCCTTCACCTTCATCTCAGGACTTCAGTTTCTTCTCTGGATGACCCTCTATTTCCTAGATTTCCTATTTCTAATGCCATCCTTTCCCTTTTGGCCTATTCCTTTGTCTTCTGGCATATATTCTCCACTAGCTTCCTGGGAAGTGTTACATCCTAGGTGAGTGGTTAGAAAGTAAGATTTTAGATATTCAAAATTGCAGTGACTCCTTGTACTTGATTCGTAGTTTGGCTAGATATAAAAGTTCACCTTGAAAATTGTTAGCTCCAAAATTTTGAGAAAATGCACCATTGTCTTTCAGAATCCAGTGTTCTGTTGAAATATCTAAGTCCATCCTGATTTCAGGTTTGTTGTTGTTGTTGTTTTTGTTTTGGCGGTTCTGAGGACTGATCTAAAACCTCATATGTAAGAGGCAAGTGTTCTACCACTAAGCTGTGGCCTCAGGTTGATTTCTTACATCTTGGATATCACCTGCCTTTTAAAAGATATTTCTAGATTTCTTTATCCATGGTCTTCTGAAATTTCATGACAGTGTACCTTCATCTGATCCTCAGTTTTCTTTTTTGTGCTCAGCACTAAGTAAACTCATTTGAAATGTGACATTATCTTCTTCAGTATCAGTATAAAAACAGTATCTTATATGTATGTATGTTTGCTTGCTTGCTTGCTTGTTCTTAGGGACTCACTATATAGTCCTGCTGTCCGGAACTCACAGAGCCCTGTCTGCATCTCCCTCCCTATTACTTGGTTTAAAATCATGCATGGACAACCACACTCTGCTATACATTCCTTTAATATGCTCATTCCTCTATTTTCTTTGTAGCCCCTTTCACCCCTTTATCTGTTTCCCTCTCCCATTAGTTGGAAGTTGGGTCTCCATGGCTGGACCACCCAATTTTCTCACCTTTTCTTTCCTGTTTTCCATCTTTTGTGTGTCTCTTTCTGGAAGAGGGTCTTTACTCTTATGTTTTATACATTCTTCGAATCTTAAAGTATTTTTCCTGATACCTTAATTTTTAGTACTCAAGATTGTACTTGAGTCTTGTCTTTTGATTATTCTCTTTGTAAATAAAATCCTATTAAATGTTATTTTCACTTGGGTTTCCCCCTTATTCCCTGAATCTTCTGTTCTGACTCTTGTTTCCTTGTTTATTTTTATCTTTTCTCTACAAAAGACCTCAAAAGTCTGCTAATTGCTTTCTGTTCACACTTGAACCATGAGTAATATAAAGGAGCCGATTGATGCTGTGCGTGCATGTGCAGTGTGCATGAACAGTGGGAGGGGGTGGAGAAGTGTGGTGCCGGCTCCATTTTTCCAGAGAACAATCTGGAAAAGCTTTCTTCCCGTGACAAAGTCCTATGCTGAGGGAAGAGTACCATAGTTCAGCTTTGGAAGTTTTCTCAGTCCTCCTGTTTTTGTGGTTCTCCTCATTAGCTGATGCCAGCTGAAACAGTGTCCTCAAGTGCAGAGTCCATCTGGTGCACAATGTCGAGGGAATCAACCTCTGGTCTTCCAAGGATGTGAAGATGGGGGAAACTGAAGACTTTCACTCTCTTCTGTGGGCAGTGCCATTTGTACTCTAGAGGCATGGGTGTCTGGCTCCAGAGTTCTCCCCGGCTCTTGTATCAGATCACTGCTTTTGAGCTTCCCCTTCTGCAACTGGCTACTCTTTTAAAACGGGAAACCTATATAACCTGCCTCCCTCCTTGGAAAATACTATTGCAACCACTCTCTTTGTAATCATCTCCTTATACATTTAAGCCTTTCCTCCTTATGGAGTGTGCATTAGTTTTCTATTGTGGCACAGTAAGTCACAGAAGCCTAGCAACTTAAAACAACACAAATCTGTTATCCCATTTTTGAACCAGGAGTCTAGTATGTTTTAACTGTGTCCTTAGCACAAGAATCAGCAGGTTGTAATTGTGCAATTGACCAGCCACTTCCCTGTCTGAAGACTTGGAAAGATCCACTTCTAAGCTATTTCAAGTTGCTGCAGAATTCTTTATGTGGCAATTATAAAACCAAGGTCCCCCGATGCCATTCTAGCTATTGGCAAATCTCCTCATACTGACCACTTAAACTCACCCACAAAGACCCCTCACATCAAGTCGCTCTCATGCTTCAGAACTGCCTGACTTCACTCCCCACAACCAGCCAAAGAAAGCTCTCTGCTCTCGAAGGACTCTTGTTAGTCCAACAGGGCCATGCAGGCCACATTCCTGTATTAACTACAAACACATCGTGTGACATAACCTCCTCACAGGGACAAGTCACAGGTCCACAGCCTCAGAGGGTACACATGGCATGCATATCAGAAAAGGGGAAATCTCAGAGGATCTTGGAATTGTGCTGTTACAGAGAAGCAATCTTCAAAAGGGAGCAGAGATAACTGGCTATTTGTTCCACTGTGTTTAATTGCATAGCTCTCCTGACTAATGCTACTACATTATTGTTAGTATTGTATTGTTAGTGTTGCTACATTTCAGTTGTTAAAATCAGTTTTTGAGACATTATGACAAACTTGGTTTGCTAAAAGTTTTTTTTAATGAGATTGTTTTTTTTTAATTCTTTCACTCACATGAGTAAGCCTTATGTGCTTATGAGACAAAGGCAGCCCCTAAGGATGCTCTCACATTTTTCCTTCCATAGCCGTGGGCTTTCAAGGAGCCTAGAAGCCAGCCCTGAACAGCATGACTCTGAATGCCCTCCGTGGTCCTGGCACACCGATCAGTTACTTTTGCTCCTCCTGTTAAGCATAGGTGTCATATACTATCATACCAGCCAGGTGCATGAAGATATGACCAATGAGAGACAACACCTTGGCACTGGGACATGGTGATTTATCCTGACTTGGCAGGTCCCAGTGGTAGCTGTTGTGTTTGGTGATGAATCACTAATTTCTAGAAACCTTGACTGGAACCTGAAGGCGAGAGATAAATGCCAGTGGGGTATTGCTCCAAGCATTCCAGCAGATAAATGACCAGTTGTGACTAAAAGATGGTTTTACGTTTTCTGCATGTAATCAAGTGAGATGTAACCAATATTCTTTAGTTCATTAGCTTCATGTCTCTTAACCTTCACTGCTCAGTGCTTTCTTACAGAGGGCCTCCTTGTCTATCCTAGTGTTTAAAAAATCACTTTTAGCTTAGAATAAAAATGATGGGTGAGTCACTGACAGGTAGCCAGAAGAAGGGCAGAGGAACTGCTCCTAAGGGGAGGAAAAGTCACACACAATTTGGTCTTAAAAGGGAGAAAACTGAGAAAGGGGGATGCAGGCACAGAGGGAAGATTGGCATGGGGAAAATAGTCTGATTTCGGTATCTTTCTCATGCTGCTGTCTTTCTCATTATAGCCAGCTGGGCATCAGTATACCAATAGCACGTGCACTCTCTGGAAATGATTCAGAGAGACGCCGCCCCTCGCTGCTCCTAGATAGAGCAGTAGCAGGACACACCTTGCTTTATTGCATATTTGGCTTTCATTCCTAGGGAAGGTCTCTGGATTTATCAGAAAATCTGCTTTATTCATTCATTCTTCTCTGAAAAACACTTGGGGGGATGGGATTCTTCCCTATGGAAATGCAGGGGTCTCTAAGTAAATGCTTCCTTCTGTTAGAACTGTCGTGTGGCCCTCTTGGTCCATCATGAACACAAATCAGTGCCTGGCTATAATCCTGCCCGAATGGAAGTTCCTTCCTTCACCTCCCATCAAAGTATTAACCCCCTGCCATGACTCGGCTCCTCGTTGGAGTCCCTCTGTACAATCACACTCTGGGGTCTTTGCACACATTATCTTTCTGCTCAGATCACTTCTCATTTCTTTATGTAAATGTCACAGAGCATCTGCTCATCCTGAAAGTATCACCTACTCTCATTTCCTGTGAAGATCTTTCTTTACTACTGACTCCCAGTTGCATTTTTCCTCCTCCAGGCACGTAGGAATCTGAAGTGAACTAGAGATTAATTCAGGAAAAATTAAAGAACATGTAGACTCCAGATTCTGAGGGAGGAGTAACAGACCTATAGACTCCAAGGAGGATGAGTGTGGCCAATATAATAGTAGACAGGGATGCTTGCACAGTACTCAAGTGGGAAATATCAGTTGGGTGCACAGAGCACTGGAGCAAGGGGTGATAGTGTTAGAGCTGCTTGAGAGATGTGTCCGGTGTTCCTGGGTCAGCACTCTGTTAAATATTTTTAGGGAATCCAGAAACTACCTGGGAGACCAAAAAAATGCTAACCATAAGACTGCTACCGTTTGTCCTGTATCTGTTTGGACATTGGTATCTTTTAAATGAGGAACTGGGGTGAGCTAGGAACTCAATGCATAAAGTACAAAAGAAGGGAGAGCAGCAGGCACTCTGCGCAGTGCTGCCAATTGTTTACTCAAGTTCAAGGCTGCAAATGGAAATAATCTGGAAATAAAATAAACTGTGGCTGGAGCTGAGCTCTGCCTACTTGCTGGAGTGTATGACCCTAGCTACACTTGAGTCAACACCGTCTATGGAGACTGACTCATTTCCTGGAACCTCCACATGTGTACCCACAGTAGAGGGAAGTCTTTAGACTTCTAAAGAGGCCAGAGAGCTCTTCTCCAGTTCAGAGCATTCTCTGAATGCTCAGGCGACACAAGGTGATCTAACAACTCACAACATGTCCCACAGACTCAATAGTGATAAAAGGCCACACACGCTTTGAAAATCTCTCCTAAAAGGCATGTCACGTTTGGGCATTTGTCTGTGTGGATAGTATTAGATTTCTCCAACTAGAAATTCTTTAAAGTAACTCTGGCCCCCATGGCCTCTCTACCTTTAGTCTTTGTAGGAAGGATGTTCCATATCACATGAGTCATGTCCTGATATAAAGAGGTAGGGGAAATAATAAAAATCTTTTTGATAGCAATTGTTAGCAGTTCTTCATCAATGAACAGCAAGTTCTGACTTACTGTGTCCCAATTCCCCTTGGTCTGTCATGCAGACCATACCACATCACCCCAGTGTCAAAGATTTTTTCTCAGTATAGAGGAATTCCTTCGGGAAAAGAACAGAGTCCCTCTCTCTCTCTGAGCTCTGAACTCCTGAGCAATGTTTAGCACACATGAGTAATGAGCGGACCACAGAGGTTAGCATGGCTTCCTCCTCTCCATGCTTTGGCTCCTTGGTTCTTATGTCTTTTTTTTTCTCTACATTTCCCCTTTTCTTTGTTTCTTACTCCTCAATGGAACTGAGGACTGTCAACAAACCAACCTGATACTTCAAATGAAAGGTTCCATGCTCAGTTCCAATACCACTGTTTAGAGGAGCATAACATTTTCCTTATACATTCCTGAGTATTTCCCTGCTACAGGCTTCGTTCATGATATATACAAGCCAGTGCTGCTATAACATCTTCCCAGGCAGAGTGGGC
>LOEQ01009264.1:32067-45811 GCA_001685075.1 Bramus lutescens
CTCTCTCTCTCTCTCTCTCTCTCTCTCTCTCTCGTGTGTGTGTGTGTGTGTGTGGTGGGGGTTATGATATATTAAAGACCCACTATCTGCGGTTGGATGACTTTGAATCCTGGCTCTATTAGAACCAGGGTTCTGTTAGTCATTAGCAGTGTGAGCATGAATGCATTCATCAGGTACCTTCTGGCCTCAATTTAATCATCTATATAATGGAAATCCTAATGGCAATACTTCAGAGCTGCTTTGAAAGTTAAATAAGTGCACAAAGGGGAATCAGGGCAGTGGGGAGCACACAGGCTACCAGACTGGCTCTTATTTCTCATATTATGATGGAATCATATGTAAGGATTTTTAGGTAAAAGGCTGCAATACTTATAACTTTGATCTTTCCATCTTCTCCTAATCATCAGTCTACAGTTTCAAATGCCTCCTGCTCTGAATAAAGCGGTCCTTCTATCCTATCTATATCTCGATCTGTTTCTCTCAGTTTTCTTCTCTCCACCATCAGCATCATTATGTAAACAATCTCCACCTCCTCACCTCTCATTCATGCCTCAATCCTTGGTAATCTGGCTTTAGCTTCCCACACACCACTAAAATTGTTCTTCCTGAGATCATGGGTGACCCCCATTGCTAAGGCTAATTGCTTCTCTGTCCCTTGTGATCCTGTTGACCACTTGCTTTTTCTGGAAATGTTTCTTTCGTTGCTGAGACGCTTTATTTTTCTGGTTGTAGCATTCATTTTTTGTTATGTTAAACAATAATCCTCAAATCTCAGTGGCTTATGACAATGAAGGTTTTCCTTTAAGCTCAAATCCCACATCAGCTGAAGGCTAGACATAGCTCTGCTCCTCCCTTTTCTCCTCTATTTTGTGACCTTAGATGGAGAAACAAAAGGAAAGAGATTATACAGCAGCCCCTGAAATTTCTGCTTGACTATGGTCGACATTACATAGGCTACAGCAGGTCATGTGGCCCAAGCCTGACTTCAAAGTGACCAAAGAAGTGCATCCCTCCCACTTGCAGTGATCAGAGACTTGCAATGTCCTTTAGAAAAGGCAGAACATGGCAGGGACAAATACCAGCTCATGGGTTTTCTCTCTTAGCTTCTATGACAATCATTGATCATTGAATCATCAAGGTTCATCTATTACTACTTCCTAAACTCTGTGTTCTTCTGAGCTTCCTACCTTTTAAAACATGTTCTTTAGGCAGTCCTAATATGACTTAAATGTTTATAAGAGCCTATATCCCCATGACTTCAACTCTCTAGAACAGAACATTACTGCACATATTCATCAGTTCAACTGAAATTCATATGCTCAAATTTTAATTTGGATTCTGGTCTCCCTATTCATTTATGCTCCTTTATAGTTGAAGAAAAGATTATTAACCCAAATGCCTATGTCAGAAACATAAGAATTGTTGTTTCCTACCTTATTGCTTCCAGTGTGCCCACTATAGTTCAGTATACCTTTAATGCAGACCTCCAGATAGTCGACTTCCTATCATCGCTATAAAACATATCTAAGACAATCAAGTTATAATGATAAAAGGGTTCTCGAAGGTTGTGGTCTGTGACCAGTTGATTCCATGGTATAGACTTGCTTATCATAGTGGTGTAGGTAAACATGGGAACAAAATCACTCCGCTCATAGAAAGTAAAAAGCAAGGAAGAGTAGGACTCCCAAATATCTTTGATATGAATGTTCCCAGAAATCTAAAGATTCCCAGCCATGTCCCACCTCTGAAGGTTTCTTAAGTGCCTCCCAGTGACAATAAACTGGGATCTTGGCCTTAACACGTACACCTTTAGAGGGCATTTTTGGTTCAAAGTATAGCACTAACCCTTGCTTGAATTTTAGTAATTAGTTGTTCTCTAACTGGTCAGCATGTTTTAGTCATTCATCACTAGGGTCCATCTTGGTTGCAGCAAAAGATTAGTACTCCACTTAATCTTGCTCCTTATTTCTCAAGAAAGCTATAAAAGGTTTCCTATTTGCCTGTAGTCGAACCTAAGGTTCTTCCCATCCATATCCCAGAACCCACGTGTGTCTGTACCATTCTTTTCTGCTGCTCATCTGCATGGACTGTTCACTGTATCAAAATAAGCCACAGTTTTCTCATTCCTATGTATCTGCTTTCTCTAGTCTCTTGTCATTTTATGTATTTAGTGAATTCCTATTGTTTGTTCAAGATGAAGTGGAGGCATCTTTTATAAAACTTCCCCAACTTTGTCCCTATTCCACAATATACGACACCAATCACATTGCATTATTACTAATGTGCCTTTCTCTCATACAGATTATGAGTTCCCCAGAGCAAAGACAGATTCATTAGACTTTGAAATTGCCCGGGATTTAACACAGAATGTACATATTAGATATTCAAACAATGTTTGTTGAGGGAAAGGATAAACAAACAAATGCCATAAGGCATCCATCACATCAACACAATGGCCAAAGTTCAGGGTTGTTACTTTTCTTCCCTGGCTACTGGCTGGCTCTGGGAGACATGGTCTTCTTATCCTAGAAGAAAATCTTCTTGCTTTCATGTCCAGAGCACTATGCAACTCTGATGGGTTGAATCTGACAGATCTGGCCTCTAAGGATTCCTCAGCAAGCCTCCCTTTCCTAGAATCTGTCTCTCCGACTTAAAAGGTTCCTCAGAGGCTTCCTTCTCTGCCTTCTGGCTTTGCTAAATGACCCCCCACTGACCAGCTCATGCCTTTTTCTGACTCTTCCCTGGAGTTCCTTACATCTGCCATTTTCTCAGTCTCTGTTTCAGTTTTTCTCACTGTTTCTTTTCCTCTCTGTCTTTATCAGGGCCAGTAGTTAACTTTGCAGGGCTCAAAATAAAATGTAGGGAACCTAAGTATATAATAACAAAAGTTCAAAACAGCAAAACAATATCCTAAGCATGGGCTCCTTCTGAGTACAAGACCCTGGGTAATGCATATGATGATTTGATTCATGATTATTTGATAAGTGAAAGGCTTGGATCAATGCCGTGTAGAAGTGTTTTGATGCAAATAAGCTGTCTTATCAGGAGCATTTGTGATTATGAAGAAATTGCTCATCGTTGTTTCTATCTAATCAGGAAATGGAAAGTGATTGTGTTCACTCCATGGCTGGGAGGGATAGGTGCAGAAGGGATGGGGTGCAGGATGCCTTCATCCTCTCAGAAGACCCTGACAAGTGGCAAAAGGACAGAGGAGGTTTAAAACCTCGCTACTTTGTTCATCCATTTACTAACACATGAAGGAAAAGGACTCAGTTCCTGCCAGTTGCTCAGCCTAGAAAGTTTTCTCAGACAGGGGCAAGTAAGGGGCAAGATGTGGGGGTGGGAGACTGTCCTCGGGAGTCTGACCAGGTTCATGGTATCCACCCATGTGTGGCCACCTCGATATCCACTCTCAGTTCACAGGAATACTGTCGGCGAGGTGAGGCACAAATGTCTTCTGGGGAGACTGACTGGGGAAAGGAGGGATTCAGTTGGAACTGAAGAAATTCTCTTACTTCTTTTTTTTTGCTCTCTCTTCCTTTTCTATTTCTTTAGCATAGCAATTGGCACAAATGAACGACTATGCTCTTAGTTCCTGGGATTCATCCTAAATATAGTGACCTGCCTGTCAAACTGAGTACCACACTGGTCTTAGTTATACATCCCTATTTTCATGCTAGGAGGGACTTCTGGTGTTCTGGGTATTTTTAAAACCATCTTCAGGTTTCCATCAACTCCAGTAGTCTTATTTGGATAAATTTAAACATGAACTTACCATTTCTGTCAGACAGTAGAGGTCAAATGTCAGCAGTTGTTATTCCTATCCTCTTCGGCAAATACTTAGTCTCACTGAGGCAGGCATGGGGTTTGAGCCCTAACCTAATTGAAACCTGATTCATGTTTTGTCTCCACATTAGGTGTCAGTAAATGGGCCTTTTGTGATACATACAGACTAGTAGGCTCATGTCAAATGTGCTGCAACTCTCTCTCTCTCTCTCTCTCTCTCTCTCTCTCTCTCTCTCTCTAATGGTTCTCTGTACAAGCACATTCATTTTTAATCAGTTGACTGTAATGATTTGTTACAAATGATCTTTAATTCTCAGCTGCGGTTAATCAGTACTGAAAGGCACTTTTCCGGTTATTTTATTTGGATAGGATTCTTAGTGAAATACTTGCCTGCCATTACTTAATCACTTATTTGTTTTTCCTCAGCACACAGTTTCTAGCAGCACACAGCAGTGTTTAATGTGGACATTTTCCCTTGGCGTCATGAATTGAGTTCTCCAAGCTCTAGGGATGGGTGCCTCATGGGAGCCCTGAGGGCTCATGCTCTAGTTCGGGATTTACTAACCCCCTTCTGCGTGTCAAGCACAGACAGAGCCTGGAGCTCGGATACGCTAGCTTATATGGAGCAATGGTATTGCACCTTGGAGAGAGTGATTTGTTTGAGTTTATGGGGTATGGAGGGAAGACAGAAGAAGAGATGGCAGAAAACCCACCTCTGGACCAGCAGAGTCTTCCGCGAGGAGAGTCAACACCCACTCAGCAGGTTTTTCTGGTCAGATGGAGCCACAGATACAGAGGACTAAAGAGAGCACGCATGAGATTGGGTATATGCACGCGTTGAGTGTGGCTGGGGTGCAGAGCAGAGTCAGGAGACAGTGGGCAGGGAGAGGAGAGGGCAGGGGAATGATGGGGCCAGATATAACAGGCCTTGTGCACACCTGAAACATTGAGAGATTTAAGCTTTAGTAAAGCTCTGGGAGCATCATGGAGAATGGGCAAGAAGTGGGCTGAAAGTGGTGGCCGGAGCCAGGTGCAAAGGAAGTTGCATCTTCTGTCACCCCTAGTAGACTAGTTCTGGTGTAAGGACGGTGGACAATGCGAAGGGAATGATGGGCTGGGCAGCAGGCAGGTGTCCCCTGTGCCCCCCCACCCTCTTTCTCTCGAGTCTGTGGAGTACTTGTTTGCTTCCAAAGACATTTAAGCACACCACTATAAGCCTATAAGTGGAAGAGAGCTGTCACCCTGATGAAGCTCAGATCTAGGGCAGGGTGAACACCATTACTGAGTCAGGACTGTAACTCTGATGGAGCCCAGAGCTGGGCCCTTTCTTCAGCTGGCAGTCAGCTCCCCTGCAGTCAACTGAGAACCTTGCTTAACAGGATCCTGTTCAGTGAAGGAAACTGAAAACATTTCCTCTTCCGCCACAATCTCCAGGTTCAGGTACATCTGGCTTCCACAGGAAACCAGCACCATCATGAGGTCCCTGCAATTAAATCTTGGTGCCAAATGACTCCGTTGGTGATTGATTTTGAGTGGGGAACGTGCTTAGCGGTGCCATAGAGAACAGCCTTTGCTTCCGGGAAGGGGTAGCCCACCTGAGATTCTGCTGCTGCTCCAGTCTGATGCTGAGTACGAGGTTACATAAGGCCTCTGTTATCAGGGCAGTGTTGCCATAATCATCAGCGAGGGAAGGGCTAACTGATAAGGGAATCGCCACGGCAGTCGGTGGTCTCATGGCAAAAGCAAAACACAGAAACACAACAGTGTTGGCTTCCGCTCCACCGGACACTAAGGTCAGGTTTGTCAGCCAGTGCCTTTTTTCTAGAACAGCAAAGTGTGAGCTAGACTTAGTGTGTGTCCTCTCTGCTTCGGTGGCCTCCTAGTATCTTGCTGTCCACATCAGACCTTAATTCTCTCTCCTATCTTGACATCCTGGATGGTAATAGATGAGATGGATTCGATTCACACTGTGTGGTCGATGGCTTTATTTAAAAGGCCAGTATCTCTGGGAATGAGAGGTAGTAACACAAAGATAAATATTAGGAATGTGAGTGTGAGAAACAGGGCCTCCATTGGTTTTGTGAAGACTCCCCAATTTCTTAAGTAATCAGTTTGCCTCCTAGGATTCTTTCTTGGTTCTGGAAGATTCCCAGAAGACTCTGTGGAACTTTTAGAACTCCATGAATGCAAATCCAAGAGGATTTCTCTGCCCTTTGACCTCACTCTGAAGAAACAGATATCTAGGAAAATGTAAGGTCCCTGGTAGTGCTTAGTCTAGCTCAGTGCTTCAACCTTCCTAATGCCGGGACCCCTTAACACAGGTCCTCATGTTGTGGTGACCACTACTGTAAAATTATTTCTTTGCTACTTCAAAACTGTAATTTTGCTACTGTTATGAATCATAATGTAAATATCTAATATGCAAGGTGTCTGATATGTGATCCTTTTGGGGTTGCGACCACAGGTTGAGAATTACTGGTCTAGCTCTTTCCCAAGAGTATTTTCAGGAGCTGGTGGGTCTCAGTCTACCTGGTTGCCCAGTCTGAATAAGTCTTACCTATTTCAGAGCCCAGCACTGCCTAGCAGCCTTCTCAGACTCCATGCTTGTAATTTCAGGGAATTCTGTTTGTATCTCTGTGAAATCCTTGGTGCAGAAGCCATGTGGAAATTAACCCTACAACTGCAAGACTGTGTGTTCTTCCTGCCATGTGGCATTCTCCCTCTAGGGTAGGAGTGAGCTGTCATTCATTTCTATATTTCCAGCAGTTTAATTATTGCAGATATTATGTGATTAATGCAGAGATTGTTTGTTTTGTTCTGTTTTTCTTTCACCTTCTGTTTCCTAATGGAGAGTGAGAATAAAGGCTCACAATATGAATGTCAAGTAGACATGGTTTCAGAACCAACCCCAGGCCTTTCTCAAGTTTCTGCTGTCCCAAGATCAGGCCCTCACTAAAAGGATGAGGATACACAATCACTCAATGCCTTCAAGGATCTCAATACAAAATATCAATTTATCCATCCATGTTAGAGTGTGAAACTGTTAAAAGTACAAAAAGATGGTCTTGTCCTGAGAACGCATTACTTAAGGACTGTGCAGATTTGAAATCTCAGGTTTGGGGAAGGGTTCCAAGCCATGATCTTGTGTCCTTGCACATAAAACAGCATCTGGGAGATCAGTTACCACCCTGTGGGCCTCGAGAGGAGCTGGAATAACCAAAGGTGGTCTTACTCTCTCACTGTGCAGATATTTGGAGATGCATGTATAGGGATGCTTTGTTGTCGAATCTTTGCCCGGGGCAGGATGCAAAGGGTGGATGGAGGATCAAGCCAAACTGCTCCTGAAAGGGCTATAGTGCTCACTCTGAAACACAAGGCCAGGGACACCTTGGCTCATCCCAGGACCCAAGAATTCACAGTTCACAATTTTTAGTTTTTGGTGAACCAGACGCTGACTAAAGTGAATGAAGTATCACTTCCAGTGCCCACTTCCCACTCACCTACCATCCATTCCTCTCGCACTAAATCAAACGACTTCACTTCCACATCTGAAAGCAGGTTACAGGAGAAACAGCTTCACCCTCCTCAAACACACAGGAGATTTTCTGATCTGAACACAGGTCCTGTTAAGACCAAGACTCTACTTAAGCCTTTGTATTCTAAAGAACAGTGGCTTTGTGACTCATACTATAGCTGGCTACACACTCTGTTCTAATCCAACAGGACCGGTATCAAAGCAGGTACCTCAGAACTGGTCATAGTCCCGTAGGCTCTCTCCATTGTTCTCATCTTGAACTCACCTTCCTGGGATGCTCACATATACCAAATTCCTTGTTTCTGAATGTGCTTCCCTCCCCATATTTGCCTTGGCTCAAATTTCTTAATGATACATTAACTTTTTATGTTTATGAATATTTTGTCTACATGTCTGTATGTGCGTTATCTGTGTGCCTAGTGTCTATGGAGGCCAGAAGAGAATGTTGGATTCCCTGGAAATGGAGTTACAGTTGATTTTGGTCTGCCGTATGGGTGCTGGGAACTAAACTTGGGTCTTCTGGAGGATCAATAATCCCTTTTAAAACATTGAACTATCTCTCCAGAATCTTGACTTAACTTTCCAACTTCCTCAAATTTTGACCTTGCTAAGTCTTGCCCTAGAAATTATCCTACTTACAAGGACAGTAGTGTCTCCAGAGGTTTTATACTTTTCCCTTGGTTGAATTCCCTCCCTATCCGACGGGCTACTCTACCTCCTCCCTGCTAGAGCTCATAGGCTCTGGAAACAGGCAGTTGTCCCTGACGAGGTAGAGGAACCCACTACTATTTATGCCTTTTTCAAGCGTAGTTTTCCCTCCATGCCTTGCGTTGATTGGTGCAGGAAAGCAAGGGTTTTCTCATTCAATAGAATTCTGTGGAGAATTCTCCATCAAATACTTAGGAAGTTTATCATGATAGCAGTTGATCCTCAGTTAATTACAGATCCAAAAATATGACAGTATCCAGTGAATTAAAATTGGGTTTGTTTTGAGAAGACAAGATTCCCGGACCCACCATCCAATTTAACCCTTAGTCGGGTCCTTTGAGAAGAAACTGGCTATCTTTGAGGTGGGTCAGATAGTCACCATCAGAAAAAAAAAATGTTCTGTCTCCAGCCTGAAGTCACGTATTTGTCAGTCAACACTGGATAAGCCAGGTATCTTAGAGCCCAGGGGAAGGAGACTCATCCCCCTGGGTCTTTGTGTGGCAAGACAGGACCTATACTGGAGGAACGTTTTCAGATCCCTTTCTTCTCTGGGCTCCCTTTTATGGATTCTCTCTGAGGGAAACACATGTCTTCAGACAGGGAATTATCATGGTGATAGATGGCTAGCAAATGCAATTCAGCCCCAATTAAAGGCTCACCAAAGGGATGCTTTTCCAGTTGTTAATCCAGATTTGGTGGTCACTTTAACACTTGTGCACTGGAAGCTTCTGGTAATGAAGAATTTGTTTCTGTTAGGTTTCATCCTTGGAATATTCTATACCCTTCAGATGTAGAGAAACTATAAGCAGAGGGGAAAATGGAATTTTGGCTGGAAGTGGATTCCCCTTTACATGTATAACCTGGTTGGACCAGGACACAAGATGACTGAGACTCTCAATGCGAGTTAGGGCACAGAGGTTCTTTTCAGAGGTCAGAATTCTACACAATTTGCCACTCACCTTAAAGCTTGGAGCATAATTCTTCAATGCCACTATTTTGGGTCTTTGGAGCAATAAACCATAAAAAGAAAGGGGGGGGGGCAGGCCTACCTCAGATCTTTCCCTTGAAGTATTCGTATTCTAGCTACCAAGGTCAAGCACACTCCATCAGACTTCCAGGCAACAGTAGATAGCTTTGTCACATAGAAACACATGAATTAGTACATTAAATATTGACTCATCTGCAGAGCTGAAGGAAGGACAAAAGAGTCATCTGGACTTCTGCCTGCCTGAGCTCTAAGCCCAGTTCTGCACCTTCACAGCTAAATAACCTTGAACAACTTACTTTAGTTCTTTGTTTCTCAATTTCCTGATTAGCTCATTTTCTGTAGCTATAATAACATGCCAGAGCCTGGGCAATTAATTTAGTTTATTTATATTTAGGTCATGGTTCTAGAGGCTGGCATCCCACATGGTGCTGGCATCTGATTGGCAGCTGAAATGAGGGCCTTCATACTGCATCATAACATGGTGGAGGGTATTATGGTGAGACAGAGCATGCTCAGTTGGGTCTTTCTTCCTCTTCTTATGAAGCCAGCAATACTATCATGAAAATCCCACACGTGATTTCATCTGGTTCCAATTACCTCCCCAAAGCCCCACTTCCAAAGATCACTAACATGAATTTGGGGGTTAGGTTTCCATCACAAGAACTTTCGGGTGACACATGCAGAATAACAGTAATACTAATAAGGGTATCTTCCTTCCACGGTCTTAATGGGAATTCAACAGGACAATGCACAGAAAAACATGGCCTTGACCGTGGCAATGTCAACAAAGCCAATTCCCTTTCTCCCCTCCTATGCCAGAAACTCTTTTTATTTTTCATAATGGGAACTCAGTTGGCATCTGGTGAAGCTATGAATCCCTTTTCAGAAAGTTATATATATATATGGAGTTGCAGAGGAAATTGCATTTTTATTAAAATATAGTTGTCAAACTGCTGAAAAACCAAATTTGTGGTATAGTAATATATGTGTTTATTAGCATAGTAAATAACAAGATCTACTGGCAGACCTAATAACTGCTATAATTTTGAAGTTGTAATAAGCTTAAACAATATTTCAACATATCTACAACTGTAATGAGATATTAAAAAATCTACAATTTCTATGGGTGACATTACAGCTATTGTTAATAATACTGTGACTTGTTGCCTAATTCAAAATTAGAGATACTACTAAATTTTCTCTAGAAATTGATAAAAAATAAGGATGTAACTTTTTTTCCAGCTAAATTCACAGACTCAGATCTAAAACCTATTGCTATCAGACTTGATAAAAAAAATCAGGATATAACCATGATTTCTAAACTTTTAAAGCAATATTTATTTTGCCTTTCCTAAAGCAAAGACATAAACATAGAAAGCTTAAGAAATGCTGCTTAAGGGGAGAACAAGGAAGAAAGAATGTAAAACATCACCCAAAAGCCACAGCTGATGCTGGCACAGTTAGGCTCCGACACTCCTTGCTACCCCGTTTTCCCATCCACTGAGTCTGCTCCACTGAGGACCATTGTGTGGGAGCTGTATTCAGGGAAATGTCCCATCACAAGAGATGCTGCTTCAGCCCCACAGACCACTGGAAGTCTCAGAGGAGCAGGGGTTCTGCCCTTGACAGCTCAGCCTGGTCTATGCCTTAGGCACTCCAACGGCTCACCGATTTCCAGCCCTGCTGACAGAGTCGAAGTCATCCTATTGATCTCAAGCCTCCCATTAGATCTGATAAATTCCCTCAAGTCTGAACTGTGAATTGTGAGTAATAGAAAGTGCCCACTTGATGAAGGAAAATAACCGACTTGACCCCAGACCTGCCAGATATTCAGATCAGGTTCTGGATGCCTGCAGCAACGTGAAGACTAACAAGGAAGTTTATACCAACACCAACTGTGTGGCTAGGGACAGCCTCCTCTTCCATCCAAAGTGTTTTTTTCTATGATAATCCTGTAGCCTTCCTCTGGGGTAGGGAGGTAGTTTTACACATGTTCAGTCATCCTACGTCAACTTACACAATGAGAGGCTTCTGTTGGCTTGTCCAGTCACTGTTAACATCTGTAGAGACCCCCCTGGATAAGTTCAGAACACAGAGGATGTCATGATCCAACCTATAACAACCCTGTGAGTCAGCCTCTGGGCTCCACTTTGCCATCGTCCTAGGGGAGCATCAGGGTGTGTGGGCACTGCTTTCAACCAAGGGCTTCATGGTCCTCCCAGATGGGACTACCAGGAATCCTGGTGGATGTCACTACAGCAAGTTGTCAGCACCTTCCTGCTTTTCTCCAGCTCAGCTCCTAAAGCAGTGCCCTCTCCTAGGGTGGGTTAATGAAACACTGTCAGCAGATTCATCAAAATGTAACTCTGTGCTTTCCTAGAGGGGGACCCTGTGACTCTGAAGTGGCATACCCCACTTCCTTTAAGCCTAGATAAAGGTCACAGCTAGAGATGACAGGCCAGCCAAACTCCTGAGTGCAAGACACTGCATTTCAAAATATTTTTTAATAAAGCAATGTTTGGAAAGGGCAGCCTGTTCACTTTATCTTCCACCGAGGCATTCAATTAAACCCAAGATTCTGGGAAAATCTGAACCCTCAACCACATTTTCCATTAGTAATAATAAAAGATAATTACCGAGCCTGCCTGTCAGATATTTCAGGCAACAGGACCTCCACTTAATTAATTGCTAATTAAGATATGAAAGAACTGAGGTGTCTTTCATACTTCCTTGCTTTATTAAGCCACAGAAACCCTTCATCAGGGAAAGGGAAACATAAATATTCCAGATTCAGTCCCTGTTGGGTTAGCCTGGCAAAGGGTGGGAGGAGCAGAAGGCCCACTATGGGTGAGGTTCCTTTAACTGTATCATCCAGTTGTAACGGCCTGAGCAGAGAGGAAATGAGTGAGTGAGAGGGGAGCAGGTTGGAGTCGTTTCTACCTTCTGCTCTATACTAGCTAAGCCTTTTCCATACACTCAGCAAATCTTCGCTGCATTCCTGCAAGGGGATATTGTATGCCCACCTCACTGATTAAGAAAAGGGGTAATTAAAGGCTGTATTAATTCATTTTCTCTTTATTGTGACAAAATAACTAACAAAAAGAACTCAAGGAAGAAAGTATCATTTGTCTCCCCATTCGGGAACTCAGTTCCTCTTGATGAGGAAGGCATGCTGTCAACTGGGAAGGGCCGGAAAACGTTAAATCTGCAGTAGAGAAGCAGAGGAAGATGAATTCTGGTATTCAGCTTGTTTTCTTCCTATATTCCACTCCAGGGCCTTAGCCCATGCCTTGGTGCTGCCCATATTCAAGGTGGGTCTTGTCTATTCAGTGTAACTTTTTTGGAAGCACCCTCATAGACAACCCCAGAAGTGTTTTTCCATGGTGACTCTAGAATCCATCAAGAGCAACCGTCACACAGGCCTTACACGAGTTCCTCTTTTACAAGTGTGTGCCTGGCAAGGGATAAGATTTGAGCCAAATTCCATGCTTTCCATTCATTTTTCTAGGGTGATTCAAGAAACAGAACTGGCTGATTCCATGTGTTCATGATTACGGACAAAGTAAAAAGCATTTGTGGTAGCTGGCTTTCAAGTGTCCTCCCTCTGAACTTTGCAATCTGGTGTTTATAATCTTGTACTAGATTCTTCCACATTAACTGAATCTAGCATGTATATTAGAATAATGCAGAAATGATGAAAAGAGCTGTTAAAAAAGACATCGTGGCCCCCAATATCTTCTCCCCTAGACTGTTCACTCTGGGGTAAGCCATTATCGTGTTTTAAAAATATTCAACTAACCCTCAAGAAACCCATTGGGAAGAAACTTAGAACCAATATGACAACTCGAATTTTAAAAAAAAATAGCCATTTTGGGAATAGGCTATGTCTGATGGATCTTCAGGTGACTGTAGACTCACCAAAATCTCATGAGGACCCTGAGGCAGACCACCCCATAAGCCACTGAAATCTCAATGACCCACAGACACTGCTAGGCAATCGATGATGGTTGCTTCAATCGCAGGCTACCTTTCTGAATATAAGTAGCTAAAAAGTGGAGAATTTGCAAACTTCTACATGCTGCCCACTGAATCATAGTTTGGAAAACCAGTGGGTCAGAGACTTTCTCCTAAGAAACATTAGCGTTTATATGTCTGAAAGAAAGAGTCTGAAGAAATGGGCACTCAAGATCCCTCCTGGTAGGAAAGTCTGGGAGATAAAAGAGATGAGCCAGATCACCCATAGCTGCCTGGGATTCCCATTTTGTCAAGTAGATAACTAAGCACAATTTATTGATCACTCACAACCCTTTCTATTGTTCAGCCACCAACTGCTGGGAAAATTGAGAAAAAGAAAAGAATTGATTGTGCTTTCAGGTACTGGGTGATTCTGTCGAGAGCTGATCAGCATCGGTGGAATCAATGGCCATTACTGGAATGCCAACAGCAGTTAGCTGTACAGAACTCCATGGCAGTCAATTTTAAAGTTTATACAGATTTCCAGCATGAATGATTGCTGTGAAATCTGAACCTCGCAGTGTTTGATTGCTGTGCCTGGCATGGCAGGGGTCTTCCTTCCACCCATGTTTCACCTAAGCCACAAGAGAGACATGTTCCAGGCTTGGAGAAATTCTGTGATTGAAGTCAGCTTGGCCTCTTGGGTAGTTCTCCCTACACTGTGCAAGTGCTTACATCCTGCCTGGTCAGTGGGAACAGGGGGCCCATGCTAC
>LOEQ01009265.1:0-36061 GCA_001685075.1 Bramus lutescens
ATGCTGCCAAAACTTAGCTGGTAAGCCATTGCCACATGGCGATACACAGATTAATAGAAATGGGTTAAACTAAAATGTAAGAGTTAGCCAATAAAAAGTAAGAGCTAATGGGCCAAGCAGCGTTTTAATTAATATAGTTTCTGTATGGTTATTTCGGTTCCGTGAGGCCAGGACGAACAAGCAGGCCCTCCTTGTAACAGTATAACATTAAAAGTCATAAACATGGCATGTCTGAGCTTGATAAAATTATCACACAATGAATTTCCTAACTGGTAAAAATATTACTATTATCTCAATATTCTTCTTAGCAATTCTGTTTCTTTTTTCAAAAGGTAATAGCTATACTTTTAACAGTAAATACTGTTTTGTATATTTTAAATTTTATGTACCTAGAAATATGTCTGTCATGCAGCCATTTTTTAAATATTTATTTTTTATTTCATTTCTTACTGTTTACCTATGTAAGTGTATATGCACCACATGCATGTAGGAACCCATGGTGGCCAGAAGGGGACACTGGATCCCTTGAACCGAAGTTAAGGACAGTTACAAACTGTCACATGGCAATCAGGAACTGAACTTGGGTATTCTGTTCTTATAGTATTTCCTTCATTGTTGATGAACACTGGGATCTTTTATTTCTTGGCTACTGAGAATAGCTCTGAGGAAAACATGGGGTGCCTTAAAAGGAAACTGTTCTTTCATTTCCTAGCCACTCAGACCTGAATAGTCACATAGAAACTATATTAATTACAAAATTGTTTGGCCAATGACTCAGGCATATTTCTAGGTATCTCTTATATCTTGAATTAACCTATTTCTATTAATCTGTGTATTGCCACGAGGCTGAGGCTTACTGGAACAGTTCCTGGTCCTTCTCCTTTGATAGCTATAGGGCAGCTCTCCTGGACTCCACCTACTTTCTCTCTATATCTCTGTTCAGATTTCCCGCCTGGCTTTGGTCTGCTAAATCACTGGCCAAAACAGCTTTATTCACTAGCCAATGGTAATAAAACATACCCACAGCATACAGAGGGGAATCCAGCATCAGGGTGCAATGGCACCTCAGCCTGTTAACTCACTTCTGGTGCATGGGTACCTAGGAATGAAGTTGCTGGATGTGTGATGGTTTTAAGACTCTGAGTGACCTAAATATCAGATTCTGTGATGACTTTACTAATTTGCATCCCCACGGAGTGCTTAGTGTGCTCTGCCCCCACATTCTTACCTATGCTTACTATCACCTCTGTTTTTGAAAATTTCCATTTTAACTGGATTTAAGCCGGAATCTCATGATTTCTGGCTTACGGCTCTGTGAACATGAACATCAGCATTAATGTCATTGTGTGAACCTGTACTTTTAGTTTCTTGGGTAGATTCCTAGATGTAGGAGTTTTTGAGTTTTACAACCATTTTTAACTTTGGATGAAGATCATATGAGGTGATCAGTGGCACTGAAAAGGAATTTAGGGCAGTGAAACACTTCTGTTGGGTAACATTTTGGTTCATATGTTCACTGAATATTTTAAAAATTCTACGGAATGGACAGCATAAGCTCTGCAAACTATGATAAATGTGTGATAATGATGTCAATAAAGATTCATCAGCTTTATCGAAAACAGCATCCTGCTGGGAGACTTTGATGATGGATGAGGCTATGAATGTCTACATATGGCTTCTCAAATGGTTTCTACACCTTCTCAGTTCTTTCGTCCTGAGGGTGACCTTTAATAAAAGGCAGAAAAGCCTATTACATAGAAAAACAAATGTCTCACAGGCTCACTCTATCAGACACGGCTGGAAATGGATGAGTCAAAGCCTTTCATTCTTGGATTCATTGCCAGAATGGATTCTCCATGGAAACACGGAATAGCACATGTGAAGGTGTGGTGCTAATGTGGATCCTGCCTAGGCTTCACCTGAGGGTTCACTTGCTTGATGTTCTCTGCCCAGGAGAGAAAGACGTGATGCACACTGGGCTGCCTCTGAAACAGATAGTCAGCAGAAAGTCCTGACTGGACTCTCTGTGTCATAACCTTTCATGGGCAATAAAGTTACAATGCATCTGCTTCTCCTAAGATGGTTCCCTAATGTCCTCAAGCCTAATTCACACTCTAAGACCCAGTGACAAGCTACGCTACCTCCAATGACAACCTGCTTTAAAGATGTTCTGGCGCAATAGTGGTACAATGCTTGTGGGAATAACTAAATATGACCTGATTGTATTTAAGGCCCATTCCATGAGCTAGAGCCCATGCCTGATACTGCTCAGGAGGCCAAGAACTTGGTACTAGTTAGATCAGGGACCTAGGGAGAAACCAAATGCCATTGTCCTGCTGAAGGAACATAGCAATAAAATGACTCCTAATGATACCCTGCTATATTCATAGATCAGCATCTCACTCAACCATCATCCAAGAAGATTCCTTCAGAAGTAGATGAGACTACAGAGACTTACAATTGATGCAGGGAGTGAGATACCTTGAAACACAGAGTCCTCAAAGGGATGTCTTCATCAAACCCTTCCCCTCAGGACTCAGGGTGCTATGCAGAAGAAGAGGCAGAGAGATTTTTAAGAGCCATGGCGGGGGAGGTCACCAAGGAAACAGTGACCTCCAGACAAATAAGATCGATGCACTATGAACTCAGAGACTGTGGCAGCATGTACAGGGCCTGCACAGGTTCAAGGCAAATGGTATCCCAATGCCAAGATGGGGAAGCAAACACAAGCCCCTGGCTCGAACTTAGAAGCTATCACCAAATGAGATGAGCTCACAAAGGAAAGGTTAGTTTTCTCCAGTGGGGTCTCACTGGGTACACGAACCACACTTCAGAATAGGCCTCATGCCCAGCACTAGGTAGGCAATAAAGTCAGCAGTATTTTGAGGGATGTTTGATTCATCATACTTTGTTTGCACATTTCTAAAGTTACTTTTCTCTTGTTTATCTGTTGTGGTTTACTATTTTGTGTCTTTATGGGCTTTGGGGGGTGCATATATGTGTTTCTTATGCTTTTACTTTGTTCTTGTTCCTTCCTCTCTTTGCTTTAACTCTGATTGGTTGGTTGGTTGGTTGGTTGGTTGGTTGGTTGGTTGGTTGGTTGGTTAGTTGGTTGGCTAGTTGGTTGAGTTATTTGTTTGTTTTCTAGAGAAAGAAAGTATGGAGTTGGATTGGTGTGGAAGATGACAGGATTTGGGAGGAGACAAAGGAGGGAAAACTATGATCAGAATATGCTGTATGAAAGAAATATTTTCAAATAAAAAATAAAAGCGCAGAGACAACCAATACCTAGCTTTGTCCTCCACATATGTGCACATGTACATCTATGCATGCATACATGTGCTCCCACACACCTAAATATGTACATATGCCCTACATATACTCACAAACATGAATCCACACAGGTACTCACATGCACATGCCTCACCCCCAAAATTAGAATAGGAACTGATGCCCATAAATCTCCAGTCACCTTAAATGGCAAGAATTCCTACAGTTGTATTTAAAACAAAATCTGTTTCTTTATGAGTCTCATAAAATTACTGGGGTTCAAGTGGCTTTCAATAAAGTTTATTAATATCTTCTACCTTAAAAATAATAAAAATAATTATTATCATCAATCCCCCCAGCATTATAATTCTCTCTTGAAAATGGGGAATATCCCAGATACAGTATGCTGCATTCTATACCTCAATAGGCCATTGCTGTGACTCTCAAGACTTTCACGGCATGCTTAAAACCATGCTGGGTCCCATGTGCCAAGTGGCACCAAAGGGTCAGAGAGCAGTGGTACAGTGATTTCTACCTGATTCCTTTCTCCTGAGCTTTCCTCTCCCCTGCGCTTATGGTTTGCTGAAAGGTGAAACTTCAAATTCTCCTGTCCCTAATTGAAGTTTGGCTAGTAGCTGTAGCCTTTGAAACACAATTTCCACCACATAAACCTCCAACAGCTCCTCTTTTCTGGATGCACTAGAGAAATGGATTATGGCCCTTTTAATACAATACTAAAATGGCCTTTAATATTGAGCCTTGATGCTGTAATTATGTAAGAAAGGGGGTAATGAAATTCAGTATTTAACAAGATAATGCCTTATAAGCACGGTGCATTAGAACTTTATTTTTTTTTAATTTTTACTTATGTTACAAAATTAGATTATGCTTATAAAACACAATGCATAGAACATTACTTCCTTTCTAATTAATTAAATTATGATTTAATGTCTCATTTGCAAGAGCAATTATTTTTATGGTGAGTCCATTAACATTTCTGGCTTTGAGTATTTTTCTAAGCCTTTGAAACAAATTTTATTACTGTCTTACCTGTCAAACATTGATGGATTTCAAAACTATAAGAATTAGCAGGCCAGTGTAGAGCATTTAAACTGGACTTCAAACCAGAGACAAGGAATACACTTCTTTTTTCCCTTTTTTTATTGATTATATTGAGCTCTACATTTTTCTCTGCTCCCCTCCCTGCCTCTCCCCTCCCCTTCAACCCTCTCCCAAGGTCCCCATGCTCCCAAATTATTCAGGATATCTTGTCTTTTTCTACTTCCTACATAGATTAGATCTATGTATGTCTCTCTTAGGGTCCTCATTGTTGTCTAGGTTCTCTGGGATTGTGATTTGTGGGCTGGTTTTCTTTGCTTTCTGCTTAAAAACCACTTACGAGTGAAGTGAGTATATGTGATAATTTTCTTTCTGTATCTGGGTTACCTCAAAATGATGTTTTCTAGCTCCATCCATTTGCCTGCAAAATTCAAGATGTCATTATTTTTTTCTGCTGTGTAGTACTCCAAGGAATACACTCCTGTGGATACATGTGTCTCTATTTAAGTTGCCCATTCAGTCATAAACTTATAAAAATCGCAAAATGTAATTTCAACCATAATAAAGTCTAGAAAATGATAGATATTAATGCTGAAGTTGACAAAATATAATGGCTACAAAGATAAAAACAAATATAATAGTTAACTTATTTGGAAGATATATACTGTATGAGATATATACTGTATCGGAACCTACTGTAGGAAAAAAATTTTCAAATAAAAATTAAAGTGCAGAAACCACCAATATCAAGCTTTCTCCTCTACACACATACATGAGTATCTCTATCTATACATATGTGTACTCTCACTCAGGTGTGAACACACATGCACACACACTGCGTATACTTAACTCTAAGGATTGTTAAAACCTTACAGAGCTAAGATCCGGCAGCTTCTTTCCAACATGCCCAACCTATCCTGACCTCTCTCCCCCTCTCCTTGCCCCCCTCTCTACCTCTTACACCGGGCAGAGACAAAAGGCCAGTAGACTTGGTGAGTACATATATAAGTGGGACATTGTCAAGGCCACCTTAGACCTTTCTAGAAACAGCTTCTGCTCTGTAATACCAGCCTGGCCCTACTTGAGGAACTTTGCTGAGGGTTTCTCATCGAGCATCCCAGGAGGAAGTCAGACAGAACCCACCTCTCGCCACTATTTTAACTGCTTGGGTTCTCTGGGAAGCGTGATCAGGAAGGATGGTGCTTTGTTGGGGTGTAACCCCTACACCGAGAAAGAGGAAGCAAGCAGGATGGGGCTCGAGCTGTTCTCCTATCTCCTGGGGGTCACTATGGAATGTAGTGATATTTTGTTTGTAATCTAACGAATAAAGCTTGTCTGAAGATCAGAGTGCAGAGCTAAAACTTTAGTTAGCCATAGAGGCTGGGTGGTGGTGGCTCACACTTTTAATCCCAGCATTTGGGATCCCACGCCTTTAATCTCGGCACTAGAGAGATGTAGACAGGGGTGATATGGCTGGGCAAATGGAGGGATATAAAGCCAGGGGAGACAGGAGCTCAGTGCCGTTTAAGTATGGAATCTAGGCAGTCAGTCTGAGGATGTCTTCTGAGAAGGCCTTGTGAGGACAGGATCGCCCTTGTGGTCTGAGCATTAGTAGAGATAAGAACTCTACTGTCTGCCTGCTCTGCTTCTCTGATCTCTCAGGCAAGCTTTATTTGTTAATAAATAAATAAATAAANTTTGCCTGCAAAATTCAAGATGTCATTATTTTTTTCTGCTGTGTAGTACTCCAAGGAATACACTCCTGTGGATACATGTGTCTCTATTTAAGTTGCCCATTCAGTCATAAACTTATAAAAATCGCAAAATGTAATTTCAACCATAATAAAGTCTAGAAAATGATAGATATTAATGCTGAAGTTGACAAAATATAATGGCTACAAAGATAAAAACAAATATAATAGTTAACTTATTTGGAAGATATATACTGTATGAGATATATACTGTATCGGAACCTACTGTAGGAAAAAAATTTTCAAATAAAAATTAAAGTGCAGAAACCACCAATATCAAGCTTTCTCCTCTACACACATACATGAGTATCTCTATCTATACATATGTGTACTCTCACTCAGGTGTGAACACACATGCACACACACTGCGTATACTTAACTCTAAGGATTGTTAAAACCTTACAGAGCTAAGATCCGGCAGCTTCTTTCCAACATGCCCAACCTATCCTGACCTCTCTCCCCCTCTCCTTGCCCCCCTCTCTACCTCTTACACCGGGCAGAGACAAAAGGCCAGTAGACTTGGTGAGTACATATATAAGTGGGACATTGTCAAGGCCACCTTAGACCTTTCTAGAAACAGCTTCTGCTCTGTAATACCAGCCTGGCCCTACTTGAGGAACTTTGCTGAGGGTTTCTCATCGAGCATCCCAGGAGGAAGTCAGACAGAACCCACCTCTCGCCACTATTTTAACTGCTTGGGTTCTCTGGGAAGCGTGATCAGGAAGGATGGTGCTTTGTTGGGGTGTAACCCCTACACCGAGAAAGAGGAAGCAAGCAGGATGGGGCTCGAGCTGTTCTCCTATCTCCTGGGGGTCACTATGGAATGTAGTGATATTTTGTTTGTAATCTAACGAATAAAGCTTGTCTGAAGATCAGAGTGCAGAGCTAAAACTTTAGTTAGCCATAGAGGCTGGGTGGTGGTGGCTCACACTTTTAATCCCAGCATTTGGGATCCCACGCCTTTAATCTCGGCACTAGAGAGATGTAGACAGGGGTGATATGGCTGGGCAAATGGAGGGATATAAAGCCAGGGGAGACAGGAGCTCAGTGCCGTTTAAGTATGGAATCTAGGCAGTCAGTCTGAGGATGTCTTCTGAGAAGGCCTTGTGAGGACAGGATCGCCCTTGTGGTCTGAGCATTAGTAGAGATAAGAACTCTACTGTCTGCCTGCTCTGCTTCTCTGATCTCTCAGGCAAGCTTTATTTGTTAATAAATAAATAAATAAATAAATAAATAAATAAATAAATAAATAAATAAACAAAATATCACCACAATGGAAAACCACAACCTCAGTGCAAACTCTGAAGCAAATGCTCTAAAGACCTCAACAATCAGCGTTTAAACCAGCAGTGTAGGAAGCAGTGAGTGAGTTTTTCCCTAAAGGGATATGCTGAATATCCTAGGTCCACGCTGCACTCCTCCATTGTGTTATGTGTGAGTACTCCACGGAGGCATGTCCTGAATATTGTAGGCCCATCCACGCTGGAAACACTCCTCCATTGTCTTGTGGGTGAGTCCTCCGCAGGGGGATATCCTGAATATCACAGATATATGCTGAAAACAGCTCTCCTCCACCGCGTCGTTCTGTGGTGCAGTCCCGGATCAGCAGCATTCAAAGCCCTGCCGTTTCAACTCAGGGAGGGCAGCTCTGCAGAATCAGTCAGTTCTCTCTATTGTTTCACTCTTAAGAGACTCCGTGAAGCCTTCCCCATGCCCCGATACGCTGTGCCGCCTACCATCTGTGACCATCTGCCTGTGTGGCGGAAAGAAAAGCAACAATACGAGTGCCTGTTGCAATTGTCTGGCGGTCTGTCTTGATGCCACGAAAAAGAAATCAATAAAGGGCATTCATTCTTATTTTCAAGATAAATGACCTGTCATTGGCACCTTTTTGAGTCCCACGAGGAGACACATTTCTGAATGGCAGGGTCTGTAGTTCAATAGTGGCAGCACCTGTTCACCCAGGCTTCACAGTTCCCTCACAGGTGCCAGCGATGTCTAGACTGGAGACACTAATGAGGACAGCGGGACATCCTGGGTGCAAGGAAGGAAAGGTCAACATTTTACATGGTACCGAATGCAGCTTTCAGCAGAGTGGGAAAGCAGGTTTGGCAATGAGAAGTTGCAATTAAGCCAAAGGCACAGCAGGAAAAAGCAGGCATGGGCCGGGCCAGGGGCAGGAAATGCTGGAAAGATTTTTGCAGGTGCTTGCATGAACAATGCCCACCAGGTAAGTAGCTGAACCTTGGTTTGATTTGTGCCTCAGGAACCCCTAAGAATTTCTGCTAATCATAGAGAGACACTTCAGATCAGTTTTGACTCCCCTAAGATGCTGGACTGACCTCACCTTGTAAAACCATTGGCTTCCCACAGAGCTAGAAACCAAGACAGACCATACCATGATGCTGAGATTCAATTAGATCCGTTTCCTTCCTTGGCATTCCAGCACAGCACCTTGTAAGAAAATTCTGCCTCATTTTTATCTAGGAAATTTACATGCAGATTTGTATCAAAATGAGTATGGATTACAGTAAATTTCTGCTCTACAACTTCTGGCATAAATTAGATCTAATGATTGGCTGGACGACCATGTCCGGGCATGCCACTGGGGTATCCCTTGACATAGCTCACTCGGTTTCCAGGTAGAGTACTGACATGCTTAGGAAGGAGACAAAGGGAGGCTGAGAACACTAGTATGTCCCATTTCATATGCAATTACATTAAAGCAAAGGACAGCACTGTTCATTTCAAGGCTATTCTAATACAGTCCACTGATCTTTTAACTGAAATGATGTTGAAATTCTGCTCAGCATGGATTTAGAGAAGACAGTACTAACACATGGCAGATAGGGGCCATCGCCAGTCACTAGGTTTGGGATTTACTCCCGGTTGACTAACCTCTCTTTCTGTAGATCAATTTCCAACAAGTAAAATTAGTAGTGGGTGAGATAATACTTTTCACAGAGAATACTTTTCTCTAATCAATGACTTTGGCTCAAAAGCATCTTTTTTTTTATATGAAACACAGCTTGAGTATTGTTTCAATGGATAGATAATAAGAAGCTGTTTTCAGTTTTCGTTTGCCTGTTCACAGTTTAGAAACAGTGGGTATCCCTGGTATTTATCTTGTTTGTAACCTTCTAAAATATTGATATATTGGCAAATTCAGATTATCACAGTTTAGACAAGACATATTTTAGTAGACATGAACTTGTAGATCCACTTAAAAGCAGTTTATTCGAAGGGATATCTATTTTGCCAACGCTTAGGGCCACTAATATCTCCCTAATCATTATAATGCACATGCAACTGAGGATTAAGATAAGACCAAATGGGATATGATTAGGCTCAGTCCACATAACTGCTATCATTTTATTAAGTGTTATCTAAAATGGCTTGGAAGGCATACAATTAAAAATATATCAAATGCACAGGTTTCAGAAGCCTTGTTTTATTCTGAGGAGACAGGAGACTCTGCTTGAACAAGCTTTAATTTTCCAATTTATCATTATCTCTACATTAGATTCTAATTTGAATATAAGTATAACCTTAATAGTTACAGAAATCTTAGTAGGTAGCCTATCACGCCAGAGCCCAAAACAAATTCAGAAGTACACAATATAGATTGGCTCATGGTCCAAGGAACATGGATCTCCAAGGATTTATCTCAAACTTAATTATGACTTAAGATTTACCTTTCATAATAATTTTCTCCCACTTTCAATCCCATTCAACCTCATAAAACTGAATCCTAAATTTGGAGGTTTCATTAAAACTACATCAAGAAGAAATACCATTGTTAATAGCTTAATGTTTATCCTGGGAACTTGTGTTTCTGCATGAAATATAGTGCTGAGAAAGGCAATTTGAGCCTGATTTTAATTTTTAACTGCACTTGTGACTTCAAGTCAAGAAGTTCTACATTTTTAGAAAGGACCCTGTGTTAGGTAGCCTAGGAGCCAAGAGGAAAATAACAGGAACATATTGCAGAGGGAGAGATTTCTTCATCTTTGTCAGTAATTACTATACAACATGTAATTGTCAAAAGTCATTGAGCCATGCACATAAAAGAAACATGCTATTACATATAAATTTGATCATAGTAATATAATATACTTCTAAACACACAAATTACCAATATGTCAAACTAATATCAAAAAGTCTATAAATGCTGAAATACCATTGCATATACCCTTTTGCTACTGATGTGTTTTGTTCTTTGGGTTTTTTTTTAATTACATAAGGAAACCACAATTTTCCTGCACAGTGTTATATACTTTTTAATTTGCTGTTCTTTTCTGCCTCAGGGCATACCTAAATAATTACAGTATCCACTGATGTTTCTAATTAGGCAGATTTAAAATTCACTCCCAGTTAAGTCTTGTCTGGGTTTCTGTCATGGAATTTTGTTTTGAAGACCATGGGCTACTGTCATGGGGAAGCATCATGTCCTAAGTTTAATTTTTTTTATCTAAGTAAACTTCTCAAAAACATGTAATGCTGTCTGTCTCACATATCAAATCCAAAATTAATTGACAAGCTAACTCTAAACTCACATAATCCACCTTAAGAACATTAATTTTATATGACAGATGGTGTTTTCTGTAAAAATCACCGGCCTTCTGGGTTACAAAGAAACATGCTTACAGCTTCAACAAAGATTTATTGCTAACTCCCTCTGTCATCAAGCCCATGATCAAACAAACATAGGCAAAATATTGCAGAATAACCTAAAACTTTAATTTGCTGGCATCCTATGATTAGATACAGTAACAGATAGTTTCTTAGAATCATTTTTGCTAAGAAATTCATTAGTATATGTCCTTTGTTAGCTTTAATTGCCTACTTGACATAGCCTGGATCACCCAAGAAGGAAATCTTAATTGAAGAATGGCCCGGATTAAATTGGCTGTGGATGGGGGATTGGCTTGATTGATAAGGCAGCACGGAGCAGGTGGTTAGGGTTCTATAAGAAGGCTGGCTCATTACTGAGCTTGCCAGGGAGCCAGACAGTAGCATTCATCCATGGTTTCTGCTTCAAGCTTCTGCTTGAGTTCCACTTCCCTCTGCGATAAACTGTATAAGTACAAAACCCTTTTCTTCTCTATAACGCTTTGGGTCAGAATGTTTATCGCAGCAACAGAAATGAAGTATGATGATATCAGAAATCTATAAAGCATTTGCATTCATTTGAAAATTAATTTTCATTGTATCACAGTTGCACTCTGCCTCCAACTAATACCTAATTGAACTATTATTGGAATCAAAGTCAAAAGATTCTTCGATTAATATTGTATTGGGATGTTAAAACACAATGCCTGTTGCATTTAACAGGTATGGAGAGGAGTTTCAAACCAACCGTAGGCTCTTCACAGTCCATGGGGACCAAAACCTGCAGCACAGACTCCTAACATTGTGATATTGCACAGTTCTCCCATAACGTTTTCCTATTTAAAATATTAAGTGTATTTTAAAACATATTTGATATTTGATTAGTATTTCATAATATAAGATCATGTACATGCTATATTTTTAATAATATTTTTATCTACTCTAGGAATAAATACTATGTTAAACAAACAGAAATTGGAGTCTGAACTTGCAGGGTCAATCATAACAAGGTCTTAGAGCCTAAATTTTCTGGATTCAATAATATTTGGGCATATTTACACTGCCATATGGTTCAATACATCTCCCGCTATACCTTCATGTCTTTCAAACTGTAACAGATGCATTCTTAACAGAACACAAGCAGTAAAATACACATGTCAGGATGTTTTCTCAAATGTGATCAAGTTCATAAAGACATGAAAACTCTTATCATGCTCAGAGGGTTTTTTCACACTGCTTTATATCATAATTCAGTGGTTGGTCTCAGAATCCTTTTAAGGTAATCACAAAAGAACAGTGTTGGTGGGATGGCAAACTGGTGTGTCTGCCCCTCCCCTGGAAATCAGTATGGATAATCCTCAGAGACTTAACAATGGATCTAGGATAATGTCTGAGCTGTATTACTACTCGGCATAGACCCACAGGACTTGACATCCTTCTCTACAAATATTTACTCAACCATGTTCATTGACACCAAATTCACGATTATTAGAAAATGAAAACAACCTAAATGCTTTCAGCAGGTGAACGAATGTTTAAAAAGTTGCATATACAACACTGTAGAAGGAAGTTTCTGTCCCACCCAATCCCACAGTCTATCATTCACAAAGAAACACACAAAGACTTACATTTATTATAAACTGTTTGACCTATTAGCTCAGGCTTATTACAAACTAGCTGTTATAATTTAGATTAACCCATAATTCTACAATACAATGTGATAAAATTTACAACAATCACAAAGGAAGTTGCAATGTCTATATCTAGCCACGTGGATGGTCCGACTTCTCAGTGAGGCATTCTCATCTTGCTTCTTCTGTGTCTCTATGCATCTCTGCCTTTCCTCTTCCCAGAATTCTCTTAGTCTGGTTGCCTTGCCTAAAATTCCCACCTGGCTACCGGCCAATCAATATTTTTTTAAACCAATATGAACGACAAATCTTTACAGTGTACAAGAGCATTATCCCACAACACAGCATGGAACAGTTTAGCCGAAAAGAAAAATGAAGTTTGCAGGTAAATAAATGAACTGGAAAATATTGCACTTAGTGAGTTATCCCAGACCCAGGAAACAAACACTGAATGTTTTCTCTCCCTCGTGGATCCTAGCTCTGAATCTTTCGTGTGGGTATATAATCTGGAGCAAGAATGAGAGCTGAGAAAATATAGGGGACCATGGAGGGAACATCTAGAGAATGGGATAGTAGGACACAGGTGTTATGGATTGGGAAATGGAAAAATGGGGACATTTTAACTGAGGAGAGAGCAAGGAGGGGAAAGAGAAGAGAGAAAGGGATATACAACAATAAGGGCGTTTGGAAAAGGCATAGGGAAACATATTAGTCTATGGTAACTTAAAAATTCTTAGTATATATAACATGTATATCTTTATATAATGTACTTATATGCAACAAGAATAATTTTAAAAGAGGTCATGGATGGGCATGGGAAAAGTTGGAGTGGGGGAAATAATACAAATCTAGTACTAACGTATGAAATTCCCAAAAACTAAAATAAAAACGGAAGGTTCTTTTCTCCTTTCATTGATGAATCATATTTCTGGTTTTAAAAAGTAAATGTAACAAGACCCTCATCTTCTGCTAGCATGAAACACTATGCTTCTATGGTTGTTCAGTTATTTTAAGAGCCTAATCAAAACTACTGGGGGAGGGTTTTGTTTTGTTTTGTTTTGTTTTTTTGAATTGCAGTTCTTAAACAGCACGACGATTTGTAGAAAGCCAAGTTTCAGGAGTCCACCCTCAGAGACTATGATTTCAGAAATCTGCAAAAGAATCATCTCTTCGGGCCTGCAGGTCTAGCCAAGCCAGTTTTAAACCACTGAACGCACACCAGCCCAGGAACGATGGAATTAGTGGCTTCCCCAGTGATGTCCTGAGCTTTTTGAGAACCCGTGTACTAAATTTTCCCCATCTTAACTTGTTCCCCAAACTTCCCCTACAATACAATGGGATAAAATTTACATTTACGAAGGAAGTTGCAGTGTTGCTTGGAAGATGCTGTGGTAAGTGAGAAAATCTTTGATATTTCAACAAATAACTTTACATATAATTATTCTTATAATTTCAGCAATACTTAATTTTTCCTTCTTTCCATATAAGAAAATACTGCATGATCCACTCTTCAAATTTTACTTAAAAGGACTGTTTTCATTTCTGATTAACAGGGTGTTTACTAAATTTCTAATCAGCTCTTTTGCATATTTATTGAGTATTTTACACTGTCTTACAATTTCTATTGCTGCAACAAAATTGCATAAGCAAAAAGCAAGTTGGAGAGGAAAGGGTTCATTTGGTTGCTGTTCATCATTGAAGGAAGTCAGGACAGGAACTCAAACAGGGCAGGACCCTGGAGGCAGAAGCTGATGCAGAGGCTGTGGAGGGGTGCTGCATACTGATTTATTACTCTGCATATTTTCTTATGGAACCCAGGACCACCAACCCAGAGTTGGCATCAGCTACCATGATCTGGGCCCTTCCTCGTTGATCACTAATTAAGAAAATGCTTTACATGGAGACATTTCCTCATTTAAGGCTCCTTCCTCTTTGATGACTACCATGTATCAAATTGACACACAAAACCAGTCAGTACAACTGACCCTTCCTTTGTTATTCATCCCCAAAATCTTAATAAACTTTAAAAGTCCCATAGTCTTTACAAATTCAAACACATTAAAATGTCACTCCCTTTTAAATAGCCAATATCTTTAGAAATCCAAAGTCATTATAATTCAAAGTCTCTCAACTATGGGCTCTAGCAAAATACTTTCTTACATCAAGAGAGAAAATTCATAGCACAGTTGCAATTAAATCAAAGGAAATCTAATTCCAACCATCCAATGGCTGGAATCCACTCACCATCTTCTGGTTTCATTCAAAAGGCTTGGATCACTTTTCCAGCTCTGCCCTCTGCAGTACACACAGCTTGTCTTCTAGGCTCTGGCTTGCTCCACTCCACTGCTGCTGGTGGTGGTGATCATCCCATGGTACTGGCATCTCCAATACAATGAGGTCTTCTGCTGCTGGGCTGAGCTTTCACCAGTAGCCTCTCATAGGCTCTCCTTATGATGCCAAGCCACAGATTCTTTGAGCGCTTAAGTCCTGGGCCTTCAAACTCCCCTGAGGCTGCACCTTCACTAATGGACTCTCCTGGTCTGGTAGTGTCAAGCCTTAGATGCTGTCCATGACCCCTTCATGCCTTCAAAACCAGTACCACCTGGGTGTCTTTTATATATTACCAAGACCAGCTCCAACAAGAGGTAAAACCTCTTCTTAATCACTGTTGATATCTCAGCTCCAACCAGTCAAGTACCGCCAAAGAGCAAAGGTTTGCTTTACTAATTCTCTTATCTTGCTTTTAACAGCCGATTCTTCAGCACCAGCTAACCAGAACCACAGAATCTTAAATCAAAATAACGAATGGTCCTGATAGAGTCTTCAAACTTCCCTCTGAAATTTCACAAGCCAGGTCTCCAACCTTTGCACTGCTCTCAACACTGTTGCCTTCCAAACTCCCACAGAATACCCCCACTAAGATCTCAACCCTCAACGGCTTTTCTAGTCCGAAATTTTAAAGTCCTTCCACAATCCCAGCCCCCAAACATGGTCAGATCTATCACAGCAATAACCCACTACACTGGTACCAATTTGTTTTGGTTAGGGTTTCCATTGCTGCGATGAAACACCATGACCAAAAAGTAAGTTGGGAACGAAGGGGTTTATTTGGCTTACACTTCCATATTGCTGTTCATCAATGAAGGAAATCAGAACAAGAGCTCAAGTAAGGCAGGATACCGGGAGTTGGGAGCTGATGCAGAGGTCACAGAGGGGTGCTGCTTTAAGACTTGCTTTCCTTGGCTTACTCAACATGTTTTCTTAAAGAACCCAGGACCATCAGCCTAGAGATGGAACCACCCACCATGGGTTGGGCCCTCCTCCTTCATCACTAATTGAGAAAATGCCTTACAGCTGGATCTCATGGAGGTGTTTCCTCGACTGAGGTTCATTCCTCTCTGATGACTCTAGTTTACAATAAGTTGACACACAAAACCAACTACACATACATAGTACATATTTTATCAAAGCATCTTTAAGAACCATGGTTGTTTATTATTATGAGGAGGAGGAGGATGATAAGGATGATGATGTATAACTTGGTTGTTAAGATGTTGAAACTTACATTTTCTTATTTGCTCTTCTCACTACCTTCAAGCATGCTAGAAAGGGTCAAAGAGATACAATAAAATAAGCAATCACATTTCAGTGTCTGATTATGATATTGAATCTCTCTACTAAGTTCTTTGATTCCCTCTCTAGGTTACAAAGGGAGCTTCCTCTCCAACTTAATAAAGGCAGTATAATGTAGTCTACTTACAATTGTAAACTACAATGACATTCTTATAGTTTCATTGATGAGATGTTGAAAGCAGAGCCTTATGTGTACTAGAAAGCATTCACTCACTAAGCCACATCCCTAGCCCATTGTTTCATGAGACAACATTTCAGTCTGTATACCAGGCTGGCCTCAAACTGGTTATCAACCTGCCTCACTTCCTAAGGTGCTGGGATTGGAGGCACACGCTGTTATGTGTGCCTCATTTCATTTCTAGAAAACATTTATATTTGATCAAGATAAAATGTGTCCATTTTTTCCTGCACATGTTTTCGATCTGTGCATTTGCAATTCATCCATAGCTTCAAAATATTTCAGTACTCCCAAGAGCCAGGTACCTTTTCAATTCTCCACTGGACAGTTAAGGAACCCTGCTGACAACAGTCCTTTTTCCACTGGATGCTTCCTTTTGGAGGCCACCCAGACCTGTTAAAAGCTTCAAGACTCCACTGCATCTCTCCCACACTGGCCTTTCATGGCTACACTTGCATCTTTCTTCCCGCTTTTAATTCCTTATTCCATTTCATATATTCCTGAAAGCCTGCTGAAACAAGATAAATTTATCTCA
The DNA here is from genome assembly GCA_001685075.1 of Bramus lutescens. Taxonomy (NCBI): domain Eukaryota; kingdom Metazoa; phylum Chordata; class Mammalia; order Rodentia; family Cricetidae; genus Bramus; species Bramus lutescens. Next base: position 16,669 of record LOEQ01009265.1, read on the forward strand.
ATAAAGTTGCAAGCTTATTAGACACATGGTATGTGTACATATTTGTGAGTGGCAAAGTGAAGTTTTCATTCACATATGTATCATGTCATGAAAAATAGATTGAAAGAGCAAAACTTTTATAAGAAAGGTAACTAAGTCAAGTAGAATTTTACTTCTAAGGTTTTTGCTTCACTTAGTTATACATCTATGTGGGGGGTTGTATATGTGCTAGTGCAGATGCCCACAGAGACCAGAAAAGGAAGCTGAATTTCCTGTAGCTGGAGTTAGAGACATTTGTAAGTAACTGTGGATGCTGGACACCAAACTTGGTCCTCTGCAAAAGCATCAAGTGTGCTAACCACTGAATCATCTTTCCAGCTCATCAAGTAAAATTTTAGAACCAGAAAGATGGGAATCTTTCGGGTTAAAACTGATAAAACTAGAATAATGGGATGCTCAAAGCTTGACCAAGGACACCCTCTTAGCAAATGAAAGTTCAAGCTATGAATGCTGCCATCCAAGTTGTCTAATGTCAAATTCGGGGCGTTTTACCATCGACAAAGCAATACATAATCACTCTGGCTGGCAGATCAGACAGACAATGCCCAGTAAATCAGTAAACTAAAACAGAATAAAGAGAAATGGTGTTCACTGTTGAGCTCTAAGGATTTATAAACCTCTCAGCATGACGCACAGAGTGTACAAAATAATTGTGAAATGGGGAAATACACATGACAGCTTGCATGTCTTTATACTCAAGATTGTAAATATTTAGGAAGTATACATAATTCAACAACATGTTCCCTTGAGATAGAGAAGATAATGTGCATTAGATCCCACAGAGCCTGATAAAACAACGCCACCAGCCAGTCCAATACACTTACCTCAGATGCATTGCTGAAGCTCAGAAAGAACTACCTTCTGGCTTTTCTAAGTCCCTTTGCTTTGGTGGAGAAACCCTACCCTAACTAATAAATTACCCTTTGGCTTAGTATCCTAATGTTTTAGAACTTGCATTCTTATTTTCATCTGCCAAAGAATAGTTCCTCACCATCATCTTCCATTAAACTTTTAATTTCTGGATTTAAATTTTAAGTTATGATGAAACTTTAATTTTCCACTTTCCCATTCATGACATCTTTTCCTTACTTTATGGCAAGCAATATCTCTTCTTATCTTCCTGCAGATTTTAATTCCTTGCAATATTTATTCCCCCCTCCCTAGCCTCATAGGAGAACTCAGGCAGCCTCTATTAACTCTGGACTTCACTCACCTCCAGTCAAGCAGTTGTGTAAAAGACACACGGAGATTTATTTTAATAACCTAAAATATAGTTCAGGTCTATAACTGATGCCTAAAGATGCCATGCAAGACTGACTTCTGATCCTTCTACTTCACAGCTTTAGGGATGACTTTGTTGCTGGAGACATCCAGACACCCTTCACACTCCCATTGTGTCTGTGTTAGTTATTTCTCTCATTGCTGTGACCAAGTAGCTGATAGGAGGCCATTCAAAGTAGAAAGACTTCATTCTGGCTCACAGTTCAAGGGACCACCCCATCGTGGTAGGCAAGACAGTGCAGGAAGATGCTACTCACATCACATCTGCATTCAGAAGGCAAGGAGAGTGAACAGGAAGTGAGGATGGGCCTTAACACCTCGGGTCTACCTCCAAGTGACTCACCTTCTGCAGCAAAGCTCCACCTCTTCAGGTTCAAAACCTTCCCAGAGCCACCAGGAACCTAGCAGGAAGGTCTCACATTTGGATCACAGCTGTATCATACCTGTGTCGTAGCTAAAGAAGAGTAAAGGTGACTATGTTAAGGGATTAATGGTAGTTTCAGGTGAGTGCTTCTGTTTTACAAGCAACACTCCAGAAAGCCCACTTGGAAATTCCTTGCTATATAAATCTCCCCAGCCTTAGCCAATCCTCAGGACCTGAACACCAAGAACTTTAGGGAAAATTGGCATCTGGTCCTTCCGTGGAGAGTTTAGGAGTAGACCTGGGAAGGCTTCATCTGCAGCAACAAAGAAGGAGCATCTCACATAGCAAGTGCTCCTTGCATAACCAATTCCACCGAACAAAACCAGCGCAGCTCTTGGAGATTTAGCATCTTCATCTGGGTGGACCCCTGTTAGTTACCAGACACACAGGAAGATGAACAGGTGTGGGCACAGATGTTTGGTTGGACCCATTATTAACATCAGGAAATGTCCAAGCTTGATCTGTAAAACAGAAGAGATATTTTAATCTCTGAAACAAGGCTTAAATTTGGTTGCCACAACTTCAAAGACTTAACCCAGTGTCCGTGCACTACTTTCTAGCCTGGTGGGTGGCATCCTAGCTGGTCCCATACAGTTTCAAATGAAACCTTACTGATATTGATGGTGCAGTTGCCTGGCATGAGAAGGCGCAGTTCCCTGGGTGCTCTCTGGGTGAAGTCTGGGGCTTTTGAGATTTCACATTCATCAGGTGCTTCCATTAGCCAAGTTTTTGTTCATTGTTGTTGTTTGTCATCTCTAAATTTCAGCTGCCTGTTTCTTGCTTGCTCCAGCTTCAAGTGTTGCAGCTCAGCCTAGGAAACCTGGTAGTCGAGCTCTGTGTATGTTCTCTTGTCCCAGGCTCTACCACTCTCAACTTTTCTCAATCTTATTACTGCCTTAATCATTTTTGTTGCTTTCAATGTAATATTTAGTGTAATTGAGAGTTTAACCCACTTTTCTCTTTCGTGAATCTTTGTACTAATATACACTATCTCCCGTTTCTCTAAACCTGAAGGAAATTTCAGAGCTAGAATAAATCAATTCATAAACAGATAAATCCAGCAATGTATCCCAAAAGGCTTCAGTGTCTTATATTAGTGAAAATTACTCTTCAAAATCAATTAGCTTTAAAATGCTTTTCACTACCCAAAGACTAAACAGAGAGAACAAAGGATGTGTTAAAATGTAAAGCTCACTTTATTTCTATGTGAGGCAATTCTTTCCAATTGTTTACCATATCATAGAAACTCAGTTTAATTAATTTCCACAAGTAATTTCCATGGTCCTCAGCAAGTTACCAGTTAAAACTTCAGGAACCTTACCAGACTCTGAACATAAAATATAAATGAACCACAGTTTTCAAATACTCTATAACAGTTGACAGACACATACACATACATTCCCCCTCCCACAGATACATATAACCTCACTCCAAACACACACATGCACCCTTACCTTTCAAATACATACTCGTGCACACACACACACCACATACATACAACCCACCCCTCAAACACACACACACTGCAAAAAAAGACACACATACATATATGCACACATAAATATACATAAAAATTACACACACACATTCATATACATGAACATACACAAACACACAGGCAATTCTATAGGGAGAAATAAATTATGGCAGAAAAATGAAACCTCTTGAGCAAACATGGCATGTTTTGACACAGATCTGAGATATGGGAGAAAGTGACTTTGAAGGAGGGGAAGGCTTTCTTGTCTCCCATCTTGGTCCCTTGTTTCCCTTCTTGGTTATATACATTTCAGCTTGAGCCAAAGATTTCATTTCACCAGGCGCACAAGCATTATTTTTTTGGTTTTGATTTGTTGGTTTTATTTTATGTGTGGGGGTGTTTTGCCTTCACGTATCCATGTGCACCACGAGCGTGACAAGTGTGCCAGATGCCCTTGGGAAGAAAAGGGCATTATAGTCCCTGGAACTGGAGTTAAAAATGAGAGCCGTCATGTGGGTGCTGGGAATTTAAACCAGGTAACCAATGATCCAACTCTCCAGTCCCAAGACATACAAACTCTTGTCACCTAACGCAACTTAGTTTTTTTAATATACAACATCAACCAGTTTTGGTGTCTTGGGTATTCCATTTTGTGAATATCATGTCCTAGATTTGGATCTGGAAACACTATGTATAATGATATTCAGAGATTTTGAGGAGCAGCGGGGAATTTGGATGATCATTTCAATTCTCTAAGCAATATTTTCTCTGTGCAAAATTTCCATTTCATAGTAAATTCAATAAAAATGTCTCTGAATCAAGAAACAATTTACTTGACATTTTCGGTTATTCTAACCCTAAAAGTAAAAACTATTAGGGTTAGCATTATCCATTACATGGGAGCACAGAGATTTCAGGGTTTTCTCATTGTGATGGCTGCATCACTAAATATTCCCAAGACATAAACATAAGAAAACTCCAAGTATAGGAATGAATGTAGGATCTAAATTCATAAGTACATCCATACATATGGATAGCGCAAATTCACTACTTCACTAGCTTTCGGAATCTTTGCCATTAAATTATACAGGAAACAGAGCTGTATAATGATTTACAGTTTGTAGTTTTAAATTTTTGAATAGTCTAGTATGTGTAAGCCCCTGGGTGGTAAATATAGTCAACTTTATTGGGTTGAGAGACACCTCTGAGTTTTATGAGCTCACTTTGGGCTTATCCATGAGCCTATTTTAATAAAAAAAAAAGATTTGATGTAATGAAATTTGAAGTAATGAATGGCAAAGCTTTGCCTAGACCAGGAGCTGCTGGAATGGTGGAAGCTGTAGTCTAATTTGGAGAGGTGGATCTTGAAGCCCTGACTCATTCTGTTTATCTGCCTCCCAGAAATCGTGAGGTCAGCACTTCTGCCCTACTGTGCCTCGCTGTCTGCTTCACTGCAGACCCACAGTGATGGAATGTGAGGCCAAGGACTGAAACATGATAAATCCCTACTAATTATGGTTATTCTCGAGTGTCAGGCATAGCAGTGACAACCTAAATAAACATACCTCAGCATCGTTGGTCACTTAATTTTCATTCCTCCACAACTATTATTTTTATCACTTCATCCTATATGGATAAATATAATTTCATTTTTCATTTAATATAGACAGAATTATTTACCATATTTCCCTGCCCAGACAGATAAAACACAAAAGAATATAAATGTTGGAATCTTTGGGGTCTATAGAGATGGCTCAGTAGTTAAGAGAACTAACTTCTCTTCAAGAAGAACCACATTTAGTTCCCAGGGCCCATATGGTCTCTCAATAGCACACCAGATTATAACTCCAGTTCCAAGGGAACAGATACCCTCTTCTGGTCTCCAGACACTGTATGTACATGTTCACAAACTTATATATAGACACACAAACATGATAAATAAATGTATATTTTTAAACCACCTAAATATTTATATTAACACAAAGAGCTGGTTTTGATTAACTTTCCAATATTCAACCAATATGCTATTTTACCAAGTAAATAAAATTCTCAGCAGTTCAAAGAGAAGACATGGGTGTATGTGAGTCTATCTGTTACATTCACCTTCTCAGAGAATGACACACACAGAAAAGAAATCATACATTCATTTACAGACCTAAAACTTAAGAAAATAGTCCATTTATTGGATTTTTTCCCCTCTGGAAAAACAATTTAGGTTTAGAAAATGAATGTAATTCTTCCGATATGAAGTAGGCCATGTGGTGAGGCTATTCTTTCCAAGGTGAAATTAACGTACTAAATTTCATGAGGACTGTTGTATGCTAGCAGGTTACAAGCTATGTTAGAAGCTGATCTCAAATGTAAGCAGCATGTAGTTTTGGAGAACATCATACTATATTACAGAATGCGTAAAGGGAACAAATATGAAAATTATACAAGTCGGAATGGTGAAATGTGTGTGTTAACTTAGCAGACCCATTGTGTGTCAGATCAAACATCATTTCTAGATATCTCTATGAGGGAGTTCCCAGTACAGATGAATTTGTTTTGTTCTTGTTACTGCTTGTTTTCATGAAATAATTTATTTACTATTCTGGGCATTTGAACCAAAAAAGGTGCCAGTCTAAACTGCATAAAAAGGTTTGTGTCGTGCCATGCATGATCTGCCCTGGAGCTTCTCTCTGTTCACCGCTAGAGAGCAACTCAGAGCTAGAACAAAGTGTTATGGAGAGCTGATAATCTAGCCAACAAACAACAAACACAGGAAGGATGGACCAAAATCAGCTGTGCTTTTAGACAATTACAAGTCCAGTTATTTACAAAAAAGAGTCTAGATTTGTTTCGGATCTAGAACAGGGTAAATGACCGGTCGTCTGGCAGGAGTCTTGACCCTCCCCCATTTTTTCCCTACATAGTGCCATAGCTCACCAAGTCTCAATAGAGCCTCATCATCCATCACCATGCTCCTCAAATTCAGTGACACAGTTATTTTGAAAATGAAGACAAAGACTGGAGAGAGGTGAAAATAACTTTGTAGAAACATTTTTGACACAACGCCAAATTCAGTGATGAGTTCTTATCAGATACTCTCAGACAGAGACCACTGTGACCTAGCTGTATCCTGAAACCTGCTCACAATAAAAGGAAAATATCCACAGACACCAGGGCCTGGCTGTATCCTGCATTCTACACAGAGTAGGAAGATGTGAAACTCTCAGACCTAATGACATAGATGTATCTGGCCTTATATTTAGATGAGAAAGAAAGATGCCCTCAGGCACAATGACCTAACTAATTCATCTACACAGACGGGGTTGGAAGGAGGGATGGGAAACTGCAACGGGAATGTAACTTCATCCTGCAACCTCCACAGGTTGCTCTTCATTTAATGGGAGGTCCGGTTTTTGTTTTGTTTTGGTTTGGTTTGGTTTGGTTTTGGGGTTTTTTGTTTGTTTGTTTGTTTGTCTGTTTTTTGCTTCCCAAAGAAATAGATAATGACAAATAGAAACTGTCTGGTAGGTTTTGATTTTGATTTTTCCTCCAGTGTCTTTTTCCCTCCTGAAGTGCTCAGACTCTGCGAAAGCTATACCAGTGTTTGGACTGCTAACCACAAAGATTACGAATCCAGAATGAGACTGCCTCTGAGACCTGTCTCCCTGCCCCCATCTTCTTTTCCCCTCTAGGGCTAACAGGACAGTGGGGCTGCTTTCTGACAGCTTCAAGTTACTAAGCTCTGGCTTCTGATGGAAAGTACCTCATACGGAAAGGTCTCTGTACTTTAGTCCATGGTTCACTACACTTTTCACGTGTTACTTTTAGCTCTGTTATTAGGTGTTGAAGACTGAGCAAGCCACTTGATGCCTCTGAGCTTCTCATCTCAGAAAAAAAATGGAAAAAGAAAAATTTCTCTGCTTTTTGCATAGGATTATACTGAGGTTAAATTTGGAAATTCCCAGATGCCATAGAACCAGACAATATTTTTGCAAGTGGATTACATTTACTAATCAAAAAGGAAACCCTTGAAATATCATAGAGATCTCTCGTCAGCCTGTGAGATTCTGATGCCTGGAGGTGTCTTTGATGGTGGATTATCGAGGAATTACCTTGGATAAAATAAGTACAGATTAATTCTTATCCAAGGCTTTGGATCTGAAGTTCTCCCATCACAGTAGGTGACAAAGATCTCAGGTACCTTCTTAGAAACTGTCTCAGAGCAACTTCAACAAATTTATTACCAGTGATTATAAGTTACTGTCAGAACTCCACTACCATTTCAAAGCAGCATGATTTTTGTACTACTCAGAGAGTGGTGCTTGAATGACCATGTTTAAACAGGCAGGAGAAACTCACTAGTGGCACAGTTTCAGATCTCTTCTGAATAACCAAGACATTTATTGAGCTCAGAAGCAGCAGCTTCAGCAGTAGGGACACTTATGAGTTACTCTTAAAAAGCCTAAGCCAAAGTCTCCAACTGTGAGCTGTAGACAAGACCCAATTCTTGAAGAATTGCTGTGGCTGGGCTTAAAAAACATGAACATTTGCTTTTATCCCCTAGTGAATATCTAAGGTGCAATGCTTGTGCTCTTATGGGAAAAAAAAAGAAAAAGAAAACAGCTGCTTAAATCATATGTCAGTTTTTTTTTAATTCAGTGTGCTTTTATCCAACTAGTTGAGTTCTTAGAAAGGTATCTAAGAAGAGAGAGACATAAGTACAATCTGGACTGTCTCTGGGTGCTTGTGATCATGTGATGATGCCTCTATCTAAGGAGAAATATAATAATAAATAAAGAGAAGAGCTGGGAATACAGTGGAAGTAAGATTGAGATGCTACTCAGATGTCCTCATTGGACAGGAGCATTGGAACAAGACTGCTCATGGTAAGGAGCCCAGGCATCCTTACAATTTAATGGTTATCCTTTGGTATTTTAATAAAAACAATCTCAATTTAGACATTAGTACATGAACATTCAAGCTACATATATTAATAAAAAGATGTATTACTTATTTCAAGAATTACTTTGCCTCATAAGATTATTTTGTTTTGCCTTAGAAGATACAGAAATGTTAAATATACGGTCCATTTGCTTTACTTTATATAGGATAAAAATTAATTTCAATCATAAGATCACTTTGTCTTAGAAAATACAGAAATGCTAAATATAAGATCAATTTGCTTTGCAATATACAGGATAAAGTTTAATTTCAACTAAAATGTTCTCTGCAGTTCACTTCAGCTCAAACTGCTTATGAATTTGCTGTTGTGTGAAGACTAAATGCACCAGGATGAAGACGAAGTTCAAACTGAGGCAATGCTTTGTTCTGTCTCTATTAACATAAAATACCTGCAGGCTGACCTCATCCCACCAACAGTATTCAACAACAACAACAACAAAACCTTCCACGTAGTTTCCAGACTTTAAATTCTAGTAGTGTTTTATTGTTCCATCAAGCATGTGGAGTCCACTCCATCTTGTTCTCTAATCTATTCTCTTGCTAACTTTATCTCCTGAATAGCTCCATAAACCAAGGAAGGCCCAGAAATTTTATATTCTATGTCTGAGCATGGAAATATTGAGTGAACAAAGCATTCCTTTTTCAGACCCACAATCAAACAACAGAGATGCATTGGGACAAGAAGAATAGCAACTAAGCAGTGCATTTTCCTCTCAAGGCTGCTGCAACAAATTGGTGTTAAGTGATCAAACACACACACACACACACAAACACACACACATGGTGGGGTAATTTACTACTTTACAGACCAAAAAGTCAGAGTCTAAAATGAGTAAGGATCGGGAGGGGGGGATTCATTATTGTATATTTTCTAAGGTTGAGAGGATATTGTTCTCTTCGACTGTGACCCCACCCTGTAAGCAGAGACTGCTGATTCATTTCAGGCTGCCCAGACCTGAAATAATCACACAGAAACTGTACTAATTAAAACACTGATTGACCAATCACTTAGGTGTATTGCTAGCTACCTCTTATATCTTAAATTAACCCATCTCTATTCATCTGTGCACCACCACCAAGTCATTGCCTACCAGCAAGGTTCGAAAAGGATCCTGTGAGCATCTTTCTTCCTTTGCATGACTTCTCTCTTACTCCACCTACTTTCTCCCAGATTTCAGTTTAGTTTTCCTGCCTAGCTATGTTCTGCCCTGCCATAGGCCTAAGCAGCTTCTTTATTCATTAACCAATAAAAGCAACACATATACAGGACTTCCCACATCATCTCCCCTTTTCTTTCTAAATAAAAAAGGCTTTAACTTTAGCACAGTAATTTTACATATGTAAAACCGGTATCAAGCAAGAATTACAGTAACAATGTTGATATCTACTTTATCTTTTATCATAACTAAGAAAAACTATAAAAATAAGTATCTTCTTCAACTCAATCAAAGACTTCAGAAGGATATAATATTACCTAAGTAAGCAGGAAGTGCATTGTAAGCAACTTTCAAAACTCTAGAATTGACAGAGACATCTCACTGCCTGGACAGTTACTCAAAGTTCTTCTGTAACTTTGGGGCACCCATCTTCAGCCTACAGGCCCATAGTATCCAGCAGACATTTCCATAAAGCAGGTAATTTGAAGATCTCTTAAGCCTTACTGGCAAATACTGGCAAAGTTCAAGCAACACATATACAAAAGGACTTCCCACATCATTTCCCTGTACCTTCAGGCCCACCAAGTGTATCCCCTCATTCTGTCTATCTTCCTCCCCCTCTACCCCTTCCTTTCCCTCTTTTTGACTTCCCCTTCAATTCTTAGATCTCCACACTCTTGCAAATTCTCTAAATCTGTTGTTCTTTCCTGTTGTGTGGGAAATGCAACATCACACATACACACACACACACACACACACACACATTTGCTTACCCCCTAAATGGAGTCCATGTCAACTCAAACTATGAATACCACCTGTGCTGGATAGTTTTATGTCAACTTGATGCAAGTTAAATTCATCTGAGAGGTGGAAACCTCCATTAAGAAAACGCCATCTAAGATCAGATTGAAGGCAAGCCAGCATGGCATTTTCTTAATTAATGATTCATGTGGGAGGATCGAGTCTATTGTGGGTAAGTTCAATCCCTGGGGTGGTGGTCCTGGGTTCTATAAGAAAGCAGACTGAGTAAGCCATGAGGAGCAAGACATGGTTTGTTACTCCTCCATGGACTCTCCTTCCCTGTTTGAGCTCCTGTTCTGACTGCCTTTGATGATGAACTGTGATCTGGAAATGTAAGACAAATAAACCCTTACCTCCCCAACTTGCAACGAAACCCTAACTATGACACCACAAACTTGGAGAACCAAAGAGTTTTATTGGGGTTAATTATAGGAAATGTGGGTGAGGAGTTATTTATAGATTCAGAAATGACTCAAAGACAATTGTACCATCAAAACCAAACCTAGCATGGTGACAGTCCATAAAAGCTGGAAACTGGTACACAGTGCATGACCTGCAGACAGCACAAGAGACTAGAGTGTCCTTTCCAAGTGGCTTGGGTGACCTGAGCATTTTCCAGGTCTTTGTGTCTTCTAAAGAGTTCTGTTGCTATCCTTTTCTTTCAGACTACTTGGCTGGTCCCTGATTCTTCCAGGTAGATGGATTTCTCTGCGAGTAATATACAGTAATCTTTTTGCTCAAATACTATTAGGGAATGAATTTGTTTAGTTTCAGGGACTTCCTGAAGCTTTTTGAGTTGATCACTCTGTCTTAAGGAGCTTCCCTGCAGAAAGGAATGTTCAAATTTTAGAGGAATTTGCAACACATCACCAGCACATCTCTTCTTCCCAAGGCCTGTAGTGCAATCACACCAATAAGTCTCATTAGCCTCATAGAGAAACATGATTAGATTCTGGGGGTTAGTGCATGAGCATACTTGAGAGGCTGTTATTACTCAGTCTATTGTATCACACAGGCTAGGTACATTTCACTGAAAATCAATGCCAGTGTAAATAAAGGAATTTGTTTAGCTTGAATATTACAACTTCCCATTAAATAAAGAGAAATTTTCATATTACTTACTCAAGTTATGGTTTTGGACTCTTTATAGGGGATAACGTGTGATTAAAAGAGCCCTCTTCCCCACAGAAGATCAATGTCCTAACACAGTATAGAATATATATTGAAAAAATATTGAAACATGGAAAGCCCTTTAACTTGAAACGTCTTTAAAAACCTATTTTAAGAAACATGTCGATCAAAATCAGTCTCAGTTTGACAGCCTTTCATTATGCATATTTCAGCTTTGAATATTTTTATAATATAAGTAATAAATTCTTTGGTTAAAACAAGGCCACCAACATTTTGCCAATACTTAAGATTAATTTCTTTTATTTTTCTAACAGAAATATATTTTAAGAGTTAAAAAATAGTGTGTTTTAAATGCTTTTCTTGAATGACAAATCTAATTAGAAGAAATTTTGTCTTTAAAAATTAGTTCAGAAAAAAATGCCTTGATTAGGGTTTACTAAATATGACCTACATGAAATCAAATCAGTGGTAATACAGACCATACAATATTTGCATTGACTTAAGATTTTCAAATGCAATATGTGCTTTAATGTATCATTTAATATTTTAACTTGCGTGCCATGTTAAAATCAAACTAAACTGATAATTAAAGACTTCTCATTATAGGCAAGTAAGTTTTCTTAGATCCCTCACTTATTAAGTGATATCTCATAATGAGTGGAAAGGGGGGAAGGATGATTGGGAGACAAATGAAGGAAATGTCAGATTCTCTCTGAAAATCACTCTCTCCTCTGGAGAGACGTCTGCAAATTCCATGCCTTCTAAATTCTGGCATTAACTCCTAAGACAAATGACATTTTGCATTACAAGCAGTGTGTTGCTGGGGCAACCTTGAAATCACAGGTAACCAAGCTTCATTCATGGTTCCTTAGAACACTTGGCCTCAGTATATATGTCTTAGCTAGGGTTTTATTGCTCTAAAGAGATACCATGACCATGACAAATCTTATAAAGGAAAGCATTTAATTGGTGCTGACATACAGTTCAAAGGTTTAGTCCATTTTCATCATATTGGGAACCTCTTCAGCACATAGGCAGACATGGTGCTAGAGAAGAAGCTGAGAGTTCTACATCCAGATCAGCAGACAGTAGCAATAAAAAGAGAAACTGGGACTGGCTTGAGCTTCTAATACCTCAAAGCCTACCCCCAGTGACATACTTCCTCCAACAAGGCTGCACCTCCAATAATGCTATTCCCTCTGAGTCTATGGAAGCCATTTTCACTCAAACAACACTGTGCACAAGTAGAGATGTTCCTCTTTCTATACAGTAGATAATGAATTTGAGGACTGTAAAACCATTAAAGAGAAAAGATATCCTTTTTCTCATGACCTAGACCAAACATTGAACTTTAAAAAAAATATTAAAGAAGACATATCTTCATTTTCTTTTAAGGATGTTAAACCCTCACTTGGAGCTTCTTGGAAGACAGTGGTATGAATGTACATTCCATGGAACACAGACTTTACTCCATTTCCTATTCAAATAGACATTAATGCTAAAATTGCTCTTTTATGCTTAGTTTCTTGAGATCCTTAGTATATTCCTGTCAAATGAGCAAATCCAAAGGCATTCTCTATTACCATGGCTGTTCATAGTTTATCTGGCAGAGAAGATTCAGTATGAGACATTCCTATCGTTGCTTGTTATTATTCTTGAGATACTAGAACCCTTTTTAAATTTAGTTGTGAACTGAGACTGTGTTTTCATTTCCTGGCTGCACAGACCAGAATAATCACACAGATACTATATTAGTTACAACACTGTTTGGCCAAAGGCTTAGGCCTATTCCTAGCTAGCTCTTACATCTTAAATTAACCCATTTCTATTAATCAAAGTAACACCATGAGAGTGTGGCTTACTGGTAACATTCTAGCATCTTTCTCCTTCAGCAGCTACATGGTGTCTTCTTAACTCTGCCTATGCTCTCTCTATATCTTTGTTTGGACTTCTCACCTAGCTTTACTCTGCTAAGCCATTGGTCAAAACAGCTTTATTCATCAACCAATAAAAGCAACACATATACAAAAGGACATCCCACCTCACTGAGTACTTATACAATGTATTTTGATTATGTCTACCTGCCATCAATCCCTCTGATGCTTTCATTCTGTCTCCCTCTCAACTTCATATCATCTTTAGATTGTTATCTCTATCTTTTACTCTATAATTTCATAGTACTTACAGACATATTAATTTAAAAGAAGAAAAAAATGAATAGCCAGGTTAAAACTGTTTTCCCTCCCTGACTAAATCTCCGAATTGCCTCCATTAGTATATACATTCCTTCATGATCCCATAACTTTAAAATATTTGAAATAATAATCTCTGGTGTGTTTTCATTGGACTTTGCATCTCCTTCCTAAATTGCCATGTCTCTCTCAGAAAGCATTGTCTACACCCAACCTCCAGCTTCACTGTATACATTTTTTTCCAGATCACTATTTGTTCCTATCTCCAAACACTTGCATTCCTTCCATGGCTGTGTGACTGACAGCAGCCTTCACTGCTGTGTGTGTCTTCACATGCCACTGCTAAATAATCTAGGCTTGAGAGACTGATTTTGTATTTTCTAGTTGGATTGCTGCTCTCTGTTTTGTTCCAGGTCTACCTGGAAGATTTTTGTGCAGGCAACAATAAAAATCTTTACAAGCCCATAAACAGTCTAGTGGCCTTGTTTACAGTGTGCACTTTCATAAGTTCATGGCCTTGGTCATACAAGCCCAGTTAACAATCTTCTGTGCTTCACCTTATGTGTACATGTGCTTATTAAAGAACTTTATAGATCCATGAACAAATCTAACTAAAAGTTAATCAAAGATATAAAAGTTGTGGGCAGCCACCTGCTTGGATTTCACTAGTTACAGCTTTAGTGTGTACTTTTACGATACTCCTAGGGTAGGCTTTCCATGTTTATATATGAATGTAGAATGAAGACTTGAGTCCAAAATCTGAAAAGGTGAGTACTAACCTCACAGATGGAAACATTTGAAAAGTAACAGGAAAGGCATATAAACTCACCCCTTTTTCACACTAGGCTTCTGCAGAAATCTTTACAGGGCTGCTACTAGGCATTATCTTTTATGTTTTATATATACATATGTGAATACATACACACACGCATACACACACACACATACACACAAATACATGACTTATACTTTGAGGCTATGCCTGTGGACACCAGCACAATGAGTACATCAGAAGCAAAGGATAGTCAATAAAACCAATGCCAAAAAGGCTAATTTGTTTCAAGGACAAACAATAAATATAGGCTATTCTTTTCCTTGAGATAAAAATCTTGTGTCCATATTGAGATATACTCCCCTACAGAATTTAAAATAGTGATTTACGGAATAAATGACATTATGGTGAGATTTTATCTTTTTTATTTTTCAATATCATTTCATGACTCCTCCAACTAAGAGTAATGCCATTCAGGACAGTCCCATGCTTAAGAATATAGTATTGCTTTTGTACGTCCTTTAAATGGGGGCATGTAGGAGATTAATGGGAGACACATCCATGATCAAAAGCACAACACATGAATGAGAACTGCATTAAACAAGGTATTCTGGGTGAAGAGTCAAAGATGGTCTCACCAAATTGTAAATTCAGTGACAACAGTGTCTCATCTTTCATTTTCCTATTCATTCACACAGATACACAGATTCCCCTGTCCCATCTTCCTCAGTACTTTGAGTGGTGGCCAGTTCCTCCCACCCTGTGGTGTCAGCGTAGACTCAGACTCATCGTCTGAGAATCCTTCCCCCAGCAGCTGAGAGAGTAAGGTTTTCAGAAGTGCTTCCACTTACAATTTGGACCGTTCGATTTATCTTTATTATTAACACCTCGTACCATACAAAGTTAAGTATTTATTCATTTCCTCATTTGTTGTCTTCAATAAAAATGTAAGAACTTGAAAGGAGGATATCTCCTGCACCTTGCTCACTGGGACATCACAGGCTGGAGTGTATTTCCCATGTGCCATTCAGTAAACCCAAACGGGACCAATCACTGTGACATTCCCTTGCAGAATCTGCATATTAAAATAATCTGAGAAGGGAAGGGAGCCTCATTGTCTCTTCCTAATGGAAAAGCACACAGTATGACTGCCCAGAATACTGATTATGTCTTGCACAAAAATGAAAACTAAAAGTGTTGTTGGAGACAGGCACAACTGCATATATACCAAGGGTCCTGGGTTATTGAACTTAACACACAAGCTCTAATGATGTCAGACAGAGACCAGTTATGGATGTGGGGCCAAAGTAAGGGAGGAACGCGCATGACATAGCAGCAGTCATTTTTGACAACTCCGTGGAAGAAGAGATGCACCATTTTATTTATTAAAGCAGTTAAAGTAACAAAAACAGATAACTTTTGCTCACATCAGTTCAACACAGTTCACTTTTCTATACAGTTCATTTACTCATTCAACATTCATATAATTCTAAGAGCTTGGTAAGGTGGATAAAGAGTTCTCTCATATTCCAAGGAGTAAAGCTATGAAAGAGGCAAAGAACAGCACAAGTTTGGCAGTTTAGGCTTGTACTTTTTGTCCAAAGTTTGCTATTAAAGCAATATTCTATGGAAAAGTTAACAAAGTATATGTGTTTTTAATCATTCAATGTACATTTTATAGTTTACAAAATGTTATAGTTCAGCCAGCCAAAATATTATTTTGTAATACTTTCAAATAATATATATATACATACACACACATATATATATATATTACATTATAAGTATTTTTCTTCACTTACCCACCTTACACTTTCTTTGAAGTTCTAGAGAATCTTGGGCTTTTGCAAAAGCGTTTTTTATTTTTTTTGCTTAAACATTGATCTTTCTTATTTGCTTTTCTCCTACCTAAATGTACTGTAGTATTACTTCCCACAATAAAAATAAACCACCTGCTCTGGGCTAATACCTGTCTTTAGAGTAAAGTATCACATGACACCTATACATAAATATTTCATGATAAATTGTGTATGAATTCAGAAAGCAGCAGTAATATAGTTGGAATCACTGTGTAAGATTATATCATGCATGGTAGTTTGAATATAATTGTCCCCCATAAAGTCATAAGGACTAGCATTATTAGGAGGTGTAGCTTTGTTGGAGTGGGTATGGCCTTGTTGAAGGAATTGTGTCACTGTGGAGGTGTGATGTGGGATTGCCCTCTGTATGCTGTAAATAACATTGGTTAATTTAAAAAAAGACTGTCTTAGGCCTGCACAGAGCAGAGTTTAGGTAGGCAGGGAAAACTAAACTGAATGCTGTGAGAAAGAAGAAAGGAGAAAGAAGTCAGAAAGATGTTGTGGAGCTGCCACCAGAGACAGACATGCTGAAATTTTGCTGGTAGACCATGACCTCATGGTGATGCACAGATTAATGAAGATGGGTTTAATTAAGATGTAAAGGCTAGCCGATAAGAAGTTAGATCTAATAGGCCAACGAGTGGTTTAATTCATATAGTTTCTGTGTGTTGAAAGAGGCTGCTTATTTGTCCCGGCTGCTCAGAGCCAAATTAATCACACAGAAACTATATTATTTAAAACACTGCCTAGCCCATTAGCTATAACTTCTTGTTGGATAACTCTTACATATTAATTTAACCCATTTCTATTAATCTGTGTATTGCCACATGGCTGTGGCTTACCAGCAAGATTCCAACTAGTGACTGTCTTCAGCAGCTCCATGGCTTCTCTCTGACTCTGCCCTTCTTCCTCCCAGCATTCAGCTTAGTTGTTCCTATGTACCTAATTTCTGCCCTGCTATAGGTTCAAAGTAGTTTCTTTATTCATTAATGGTAATCACAGCATACAGAGGGAAATCTCACATCATCTGTGTGATTATTTGGGGAGTCTGGGCAGTCAGGAAACAAACAAGCAGCCTCCTACAACAAATTAGAGCTCCAACATGGTCGACTATATCCACATAAAACCTGACAAGGCTTAAATAGTAATTCTAGACACAAAAGAACAGACTTAAGAACAGCTTCTTAGTAGTCAGCATTTTGCTGGTGGTGTGCCAGAGCCTCTTTAAGATGGGTTTTCCTGATTCAGCATTAGTGAAAAAAAAAGCCATGCAGTTTTGAAATGGTGACTTGTTGGGCAGCTCAAACTCTGACTCTTTCTGAAGGTCCAGCTACACAGCATTTAAATGGGGTTGGTGAGTAGAGTGCTACAACTTGCTTAATGGCAACACAGACCTGCTGTGATCCAACCCTAGATCTGGGGTGGAGAGAATGTCTCTCAGAGGCAATGAACAAACCTCCTCTGACATGTTGAACTGGGTGGAGCCAAAAGTCAAAGCAGCCTTATTTGTAGTAATGTTGCTTAGCTTTTTAAGAAGCACTTCTGATCAGAAAATGATTACAGATATGCAAAAAAGATAAATTCAGAGAGAAAAGTCCTCTAAATGGGTCAGAGATTTTGATAAATGTACATAGGCTTGGAAGAGAAAAAGACTATAGATATAAAAAGAAGTAAATGGTTTTGTAAAAAATAAAACAATGACTTTAAAGAGGCAGAGTAAACTTGTAGAAAAAACAATAGAGTAAGAAAAATAAGCCAAGTAAAGATGGAAAATTCATGGAGAGTCTGGATTATGTATATTATTGTGTTTTCTTTGAATTTTTTGACTGTGATGGAGCTAAGGACAGAGAGACATTTCACTGTGTGGGCTGTTAGGCTAAATCAACATAAAGGTGTCTGGGTTTCAAAATTTGGGTCTAAGGATTTCTTGCTTTTGAAAAGAGGTTCTTCTTTTGTTTCCACAGAAGAAGAGAACTTGTGGAATCCTTCCAGACTAATGTGGTTTGATGGACCAAGACCCCCTGAAAGGTCACCTTGCACATCCCTCAAAAAATTACTTCACCCAATAAGCAGCAGGAAGCAGTTTGGAGAGAACTATGCCCATATTCCCAAATATTGTCTATAAATGTTTCTCTATATTGAAAGGGGTATATGCTATAGAGATTTGCATTGGCATAGGTCTTGGTTTGTTGATATAAATTTAGGTTCAATTTTGTATATATATTTATGTTCTTGATTAAGGTATTGTGTTTGTGCAGGTCATTTAAAAATATAATGTACAATTAACAAATACAGATAAGGGATAATTAATAGATAATCATCTATAATAGTCAAGCTTGAAGTCATGTTAGTTAGATTTTCTACATGTACAGAGATGTATTTCAGATGAATAGAGATTCCTCAAATCTTTCAGAGACCTTCAGAATATGGCATTCAAAATGTTTAAGAACTTCGGACTTTTCATGACAATGAGACACATCTGCTCCTGGCAGCACCAATCTACTTCAATAGGATGATCAGCATTGAAGACACTCCTTATGGAGTTTTTCAGCCATTTGGGCAGCAAACTGCTGTTGTCTGGACTGATTGATGCTATGCTATATGAACTGAATATGCAGGACCCACAGAGAAATGACTGATGAAGGTGAGATAGTCCTTTGGGGTTCCTGCCTCATGAAAGAGTCTGCCAGACATTCTGCATGACACTAAAAAATGTAACTGACAAACTACCAATATAGACTGAAATGTCTTTGAAATTTCCTGCTTCATGGAAAAGTCTGTTGGGTGATATAGACCTATAGGCTGAAGATGGATACCCCGAGGTTACAGAAGATCTTTGGGTTACTATACAGGCAGTGAGATGTCTCTGTCAATTCTAGAGTTTTGGAAGTTGCTTGCAATGTACTTCCTGTTTACTTAGATAATATCATATCCTTCTGGAGTCTTTGATGGAGTTAAAGAATGTATAGTTATAATTATAGTTTTCCTTAGCTATGATAAAATATAAAGTAGATATAAATGGTGTAACTGTAATTCTTACTTGAAACCTGTTTTGTTGCATGTAATTTTACTATATTGAAGTTAAAACCCTCCTTTTTATTTAAAAAGAAAAAGGGAGGGTGATGTGGGATTCCCCTCAGTATGCTTTAAATACCATTGGTTAATAAAGAAGCTGTCTCAGTCCTGTGCAGAGCAGAATATAGGTTGGTGGGGAAAACTAAACTGAATGCTGGGAGTCAGGGAGAGTCCATGGAGTTGCCGCAGGAGACAGATGCACTGAAACTTTGCTGGTAGGCCACGACTTCGT